>LBNU01016772.1:0-29486 GCA_014162995.1 Artemisia annua | reverse complement strand
AATTCTTTCCTTCATCAAGAAAGTTATCAACTCATTCTTTTTTTTTTTTTTTCTGTTTCAAAAAAATTGTGTTTATTTACAAAAATAAACATTTTCTGATTGATAATAAAAAAAAAATATATATATATATAATATCATACGTATATAGTATATATATATATATATATAAGGGGGCCATGAAATGAGGACCACTTAGGAGAACTCAAGGATGAAAGACAGACAAAAGACTTATGTACCAAGAAAGAAGCACCTAAAGATAAGGCTGACACTCATCACATGATATCTAATCATGGCAGCGAAAGTTAGCAAAGTCAGCCAAAGAGTTTTTTCGAAGTGAATAATTCTCACCCACTTTGACTGCGGACAACGCTACTAGTGGCGAAACCACTCACCTCAAGTATAAGCGACGGGTCACGATATATCCACCGAATGTACGTGATGTAAGGAGCTGTCACGCAGAGTATTATAAGTATGAACATGTTTTACCAAGAGTGCGACTGATGATCACAAAGCAGTTTAAGTTCCCTATATATAGGCCGCGTACGTCCATTGACAGCGTTTACAGGAAGAGAGATAAGATAATGCCCATGCTAAGCTGCATACTCTAGTCTAGCTGATTTATATATGTGTTTAATAAACGAGCACTTATATATATATATATTTTTAACATAACATATGTGAAAAAACAAAAGATAAGCATGTACTGATTTTTTTTTTTTTTTTAATTAATTAATGACAAGTATGATACATTTTCAAGTGCTTAAGAAATGACAGTATTCCTACATTATTTGTTCAGTTATCATCAATTTACGTGTGAACATTGCATAAGTCGTGTTCCATTATCCTATGAACTACTCGTACAAAAGAACTGTAAACTGTTAAATTGTGTAACTGAGTAACTGACTAGTGACTATTGTTGTATAACGAGCCTAAGAAAACCTGCCCAGGCCCGTGGACCTATTTATTATATACTAGTTAGGCCTAATTATTAGCCCATTCTTTGCTCTTAAAAAGATTATGTTAATCAGAAGTAAATTTGAACACAATAATATCAACTCACCCATAAGAAAACAATATGCAGAAAATAGTTTAGAAACATCACAGAAAGTAACTCTTAAACATAAACATATCAACCTTTACACATCACAGAAAGTAACTCTTTAGCATAAACATACGTAGTACTTTACTACATGCATAGGCATCTCCATCTGGCACCTGAGCTCCTTTAACATCTCCTTCATAGCTTCATATATTATATGCATCGTCCTCTTCATCTTCATGGTCATCATCCAGCATATCAGTCTTGAGAAGACTAATATCATCAGAGAGATTATATTCTTCCTCTCCTATAAGAGCAAAGTTACCTCCTTCATGACCAACCCAGAAATTGGCAATTTCAACAAGGGGATGCGAAGCACATTTTTTGAATCAAGAGCATGTCTTCAATTGTTTCATATTGTGGAGTTAAGCAGTTCCTTATCTCGGTTATTTTTTCGCCACTATAAAAAATCATCCGCCTTTTACCCGAATCCATAATGGAAACGTGATCCGTCCATGACTGATCTTCGCATCCATCAACAATAAGAACGCAGTCATATTTTTCATTTTCATATCCATCTCTTCTTCTTTATGACTATTTTGTTTATCATATAGAACATTGTTATGGTAAATTGAATTGGTGACAAGAATAAAAGTGGATCAAGTTTGTTTCCAAACTTGATCTTCCACTTGAACAACAAAGGGTTATTAAAGGAAGACGAAAATTGGATGCATATAGACTTCACTCTTTTGTAAAACAAGAAAGTTAGATTCTGAGTAATTGCAGGCATATGTGTTATTATCATTTTAAGGAAATCCTTGGATGTATATAATATAGTCATTAACACCGTAGGTCAATTTCTTAATCCTGCTGTAGGCATGTTTCTGCTTGCGCAAATGTTATGTTGTGGACTTGTGGTTACTTTTTCTTTGTTGTTGTATAAACGAGGTCAAGTATCATTTGTCTTAATGGGAAGAATGATTAATTGTTTAATCATAGGTGAAAAGGATACGAACCCCTCTTTCAAATCATATATCCTCAAATCAAACGTGTAAGTTTACTTAAATGCCAAACCCTTCGAACAAAAACCACAAACCAAACTGGCCCTTATCTCCAGTGCACACCTATTTTCACTTTCCTTCAAACAATTATCTATAGAGTTTTAAATTTTTTGAGTCACCACTTTTATGTACTCGTGACGAAAAAATTTCTCACTCTACTATGCCATCTTTTTGGACAAATTAACAGACCTCTAGTTAATTTCTTGTTATTACTAAGAATAAATTCTAACTGGCATACAAATTCGCTAATGTATATAATTTGATTCCTTTACAATGTTAGTCTGTCTACAAAAGGTGATAGTATATTGTAGAAAGGTAGCAATCTTCATGATATAAATTATTTACTTACTAAATAACAATCTACAACATATTTCAGGACAAGAAAACAAAACATAAAAAGTTCCTTAAACTTTATGACTTATGACTAGACATCATACAAAATCGATCAAGCATTAAGTTACCGATACACGCATCTTCAACCAAAGTCGATCATCCACTGACAATAAATCTTTGACTTGGCGCATTGTTGGCCTTTCCTGTGGGTTGTAGTTCAAACATGCTCGTGAGACTTTCAAAATTGAATGAGCTAGTTTCTCAACTAGAGATGATGGTGGCGGAATCCGTCTATCTCCTACATTGGCTACCAATAGATCATCAGTAGACAATGTTGGTAGACATGATATAAGTTCTCCAGGATGCTTTCCCATAATCACTTCTAGTGCAACAACTCCAAAACTATACACATCGCATTTCTCTGTCGCCACCGCCGTATAAGCAAGCTCTACATNTGCATATAGACTTCACTCTTGTGAACTTCTTCAATGACAACATGGATGCATATAGACTTCACTCTTGTGTAAAACAAGAAAGTTAGATTCTGAGTAATTGCAGGCATATGTGTTATTATCATTTTAAGGAAATCCTTGGATGTATAGTCATTAACACTGTAGGACAATTTCTTAATCCTGCTGTAGGCATGTTTCTGCTTGCGCAAATGTTATGTTGTGGACTTGTGGTTTGTCTTTGTTGTTGTATAAACGAGGTCAAGTATCATTTGTCTTAATGGGAAGAATGATCAATTGTTTAATCATAGGTGAAAAGGGTATGAACCCCTCTTTCAAATCATATATCCTCAAATCAAACGTGTAATTTTACTTAAATGCCAAACCCTTTGAACAAAAACCACAAACCAAACTGGCCCTTATCTCCAGTACACACCTGTTTTCACTTTCCGTCAAACAATAAAATCCATCCCCTCTCCATGAGCAGTCAATCGATCAATTATCTATAGAGTTTTAAATTCTTTGAGTGACCACTTTTATGTACCCGGGTGGGTCTTGCAGTCAAGCTCCCTTCTGGAAAAAATTTTACTAAGAATAAATTCTAACTGGCATACAAATTAATGTATATAATTTGTTTTCTTGTCCTGAATTAGTGTGTCTACAGAAGGTGATAATTCTAACACCTAAGTATATTGTAGAAAGGTATAGCAATCTTCATTGCTATAAATTATTTACTTACTAAATAACAATCTACAACATAATTCAGGACAAGAAAACAAAACATAAAAAGTTCCTTAAACTTTATGACTTATGACTAGACATCATACAAAATCGATCAAGCATTAAGTTACCGATACACGCCTCTTCAACCAAAGTCGATCATCCACTGACAATAAATCTTTGACTTGGCGCATTGTTGGCCTTTCCTGTGGGTTGTAGTTCAAACATGCTCGTGAGACTTTCAAAATTGAATGAGCTAGTTTCTCAACTTGAGATGATGGTGGCGGAATCCGTCTATCTCCTACGTTGGCTACCAATAGATCATCAGTAGAAAATGTTGGTAGACATGATATAAGTTCTCCAGGATGCTTTCCCATAATCACTTCTAGTGCAACAACTCCAAAACTATACACATCACATTTCTCTGTCGCCACCGCCGTATAAGCAAGCTCTACATGGAAAGAAACATGAACATACAAAAAAAGAATCATTATATCAGAGCATGATTAAATATAACATACATAAATCTGAAACTTGAAAATAGTACATATATAGTATATAAAACTTTAGGATATATGGTAGTTACCTGGCGCAATATAGCCGTAGGTGCCTACAACCGCAGTCCAATTGGATGAATCCAGCTTTAGAAGCTTCGCTGTTCCAAAATCCGAGATATGTGCCTCATAATCAGAATCAAGAAGGATATTAGCTCCAGAAATGTCTCTATGAATTATAGGTGGTGTGCAATCATGGTGCATATAAGCCAAACCATTCGCTACAGCCCTAACAATTCTTACCCTTTTCAGCCAATCCATTTCTGTTGCTGTGATATCGCTACTTAAGAGCGATTTTAGACTTCCCTTCTCCAGATATTCGTAAATCAAAAATGAGTGACGAGCATGGAAGCAATATCCATAGAGTTTAACTATGTTTCTATGCCTTATGTTTGTTAATGCTCGCACCTCATTTAGGAACCCTATATGATCGTCATTCTCAGATGATGAATGAAGTTTCTTGACAGCTACTAAATTGTTGGGTTGTAACTCAGCTTTTACAACCGGTACCGTATCCTCCGATCCCAATACAATATGCATCATCAAAATCATTTGTTACCTTGATGATTTCATCATACATCGCTTGTCCATCAAAACTTGTTATTGAGAAAAATGTGCCACCTTCTTCGCCTGCTGGTTCCTGTGGAGAAGTTCTCTTTCTACGTTGACAGACAATGAGGCCACACATGAATAAACCAAATAAAAGAGCCGCAAAAAGTGGGACCGTGATTACAAGGATGAGCTTACGATGAAAATGATTATTTTTTTTCATTAACTTTTGACTTTCACAAAGTTTCAAACCTGTAACATTTCCACACAGACCATCATTTCCTTGTAATGCTTCTCCAGACACATTTAGAAAGACAGCATAAGGGGGAACCGGACCTGTGAGCTCATTGTAAGACAGGTCGATATCAATCCTTCTTGGAAAGTTACTGAAACTATTAGGAATAGCACCAGAGAGCTTATTGTGCGAAAGATTCATCATTACGAGACTTTTTAAACTTCCAATTTCTGATGGTATCTCTTCTGTGAGTGAATTCCAAGATAAATCAAGAGCATTGAGTTGACTTAATTTACCGATCTCCGATGGGATCTTTCCACTGAGCTTGTTACTACTAAGATGTATGCGATTGATTTGTACCCAATCACCAATATATCTTTGTAATGACCCGTTTAACCTATTTTTGGAAAGGTCAAGAGTAAGGAGGCCATGCAATGATCCAAGCTCTTGAGGTATAACACCTGAAAGGTTGTTGTCACTCAAGTTTAAATTTAACAAACTTTTCATCTCCCCAAACCCCTTTGGAATCTGACCAACCAAATGATTAGAAGAAAGATCAAGCACTTTAATTGAATTACTAAAGTCCGGTGGTATGCTACCGCTGATGTTGTTAAATCCCATCATTAATGTAGTCAAATTTTTGCATTTACCCCAGTTATGAGATAGTTGCCCATAAAATTTATTATGACTGACATCAAAGAAATCTAAGCTTGGGTAGACACCAAAACTATTTGATATATCTCCACGAAACTGATTAAATTCAAACCTTGCTCTTGTTAAGGTGGAGCAATTCCATAGCCCTCTTGGCATAGGACCAGAGAGTTGATTAAAACTTAGAGATAATTTTTGAAGCTTTCCCCCTTGGCACAAATCATCAGGCAATTGGCCAGACAACTGATTATGGTCCAGCTGTAGCCTTAACAGTTGCAGACTTCCGATTCCTTGTGGTATAGGACCGGATAACTTGTTCACACGAAGATACACACTCTGAAGGCTTCTCAGGTTTTTTAACCATGAAGGAATTGAACCATTGAGTTGATTTTCGCTCAAATGAAATTCAGTTAGAGACTTCAAATTCCCTAATTCAACTGGAATGGGTCCAGAGAGTTGATTTCCCCACAACGAAAGGAGTTTCAAAGACGTCAAGTTACCCAACGATGAAGGGATTGAACCATTGAGTTGATTACTGCTCAATTCTAAAGCTGTTAGAGACTTTATATTCCCTAATTCAAAAGGAATGGGTCCAGAGAGTTGGCTTTTGTTCAGATAAAGGGTATTCAAAGACGTCAAATCACCCAACGATGAAGGAATTAAACCAGTTAAATTGTTTTCGTTTAGTTGCAAAACGGTTAACTGGCTTAGTCTACCAATGGTAGGTGGAATTACACCAGAAAACTGATTGATTGCAAAATTAAGATAGACAAGTTTGGATAGGAGTCCAATTTCTGGTGGGATGGGACCAAAGAAGCTGTTTACACTAAGATTAAAATGGGTAAGATTGCCTAGAATAGAGAACGGGAACTGTTGAAGCGTACCTTCTAACTCAGACGTAGAGAGGTTCAACCTGTTAATGTTCCCATCACCGTTGCAAGCAATTCCAAACCAAGAAGGGCACGAAGCGGGTGCACTAGTATTCATTGGAAGGGTTGTCCAAGAAGATACGATTGGAGAGTTGTTTGGGATTTTAAGGCTTGCTTTCCATTTTTGAAGAGCATTTGCTTCCTCCAAAGAAGCAGAAGTAAAGTTTGGTGCAAATGAGAGAACAACGAGTAGTACGGCTAGAGATAAGAGTAAGAAGTTTGAAGAAGCCATTACTTGCTTTTGCATGTTTTTCTCTATAAATTGAAGGCTCGCATGTCTTTATTTATACTTGAGCCACTAATTTATATATTATTATGAAAAGTCCAGGTCAACAATAACTGACATCCATCGTTAGTCATGCAAAGACTAGAAAGAATGTATACAAAAAGTGATAGACTATGTCCTTAGTCAATGATGTGTTAGGGTCGTATGTGGCTATGATATTCGTTTTGCACTTTGATTCCTATATTAAACTTAATGAGAGGCTGATGTATTAATAACTATATCAATATTATATATTAAGACTAAAAAACATTAAGCTAATGACTAAGGCTTTTTGAATTCAATATTTAGTTTTCATTTGACAATTATCATTTCCCCTGTGACTTCAACTTCTACGACTTCCTCTTCTCAAAGCCACCTTCAGTCTAATAAAAAAATTTATCACCAATCAATCGATCAATTTCCTATAGAGTTTTTAATTCTTATAGTGACCACTTGTATTATATTAGTGACGGAAAAACTCTGTTCACGACGATCCTCCTCTCGTTGTTTATTTATCGCTGCTTCACGATCCTCGAATTCCTTCTGTTCAGCACTTGCACGAGTAACATGCTCTTGTTTTTGTAGCTCCATCTTTTTTCTTCCAACGGAATTACCTGCATTTTAAAATTTGAATATCATAAACATACAAACAACCTAAACCAACCCATTTACTCAATATGACTTGTTTTCTGCCTAAACCAACATATTTACTTAACTATTAAAAGTTACAAACCTCACTCGTGGATGTTGAACCCTGACAATGAGGATGAGGATTGCAGGATGATCGAGTGGAAGGCATACCCGTCACCTCGTAATGGGGATCCGAGGGTAACGAACTAGTACCAAATGTTCTCCCCTTTATTTCCCTCCGTTATACTCATTCCAAAGATCCATATCGCCTGCTGGATGATTAGTCTTATCCGGGCCATGCTTTGCCAAAAAAATTCTCCTTGTATACATTCTGTTGCAGATAAATATGTAAGAATTATTTAGAACGATATGAAAACAACCTAACTACAACTAAGACAACCAAACAGCAGTGGCGTAATCAAGCAAATCAAATATATAACCAAACAGCAGTAAAAATAACCAACAACAGCCTAGCAATAAGAACTAATCAAAACGTTGCATTTAATTCGAATAAGATAAAGAGACATACCCCTAGCTTTTGGGCCTTCAGGTTAATATACACAATTTTTTGTGAATGTGTATCTTTTAAAGAACTTTCCTTTTCCTGCAGCAAATATCATAATTAAGAGTTGATAAGAAATACCATAATAAGAAAATTTTATTTTGAATGTTCACATTATTTAGCCTATGTTGGGTCATTGTAAATGACCCGCACTTATGCTTCCCTACTGTCTAGGGATGACCAACGGCACTGGAAAACGGTACGGTACAGGAACCGTACCGGACCTGTACCGGTACCGGTTTTTATTCCCGGTACGGTACTAGTACTACGAAAATGGTGGGGAAAAAAACGGTAGCTCATAAATTCAATGCGGGATCATAACAGGAATTCTCGAATTCGGTACCGGAATACAAAAGGTTGGCTTTTTGAAAACCCATGATCCAGACACTCTTATTTAGATTCTCATGCATATTGGAACGTTTAAACAAAAAAAGCCCACAAAAAAGCCTCCCAAAACCTCCTGTAACAACTAAACCTATGTAACATACTTCAAAACTCTCCCACAATCAAAAAATTTCTTTAATATTTATGATAAGCTGTTGGTTTTGTGGGCTGTAAAGATGTCCGTAAACGGGTAAACTCTGGGAAAACACCTCTTGCTTGGGTTCCGGATAATCTTAATGGTAAAATACAGATCTATATATATGTGTGTAGTATTGTAACAAGTAAACTCATAGTTCAAACTCATAAACATAGACAACATAACTCAATGGAAGTTGGCTAGTATAATGCTATACATAAAAATGGGATAGTTGGCTGATTCATACATGGAACAGTTTCATCTAATTCAAAAAAAGGCCTTGACAATGCATACCTCAACTAGAGTTATGGTTCATAATTTATGAAATTTTTGTATTTTTATCTTATATAGTCTTTATAATCTATACGAGTAAAATCATAGGAACTAGCAACATTTTTATACCTCAACTAGAACATTCAAAGAAAATAATGAATGGTCAGTAACATGAGACAAACAACAGACATTGGAAAACATGTATTTACTTTTATTTCATTTTTATATTGTACTTTATAATAGAACACAGGTTATATGGAGAAATTAATCGGCTTTGCACTACGAATTAAGGTTAGACGATTTCGATGACATAATAGTTATTTTAAAGGTTAGACGGTTCTCTACCCGTTTTAGTACCAGTGCACCGGTACCGGTTTAAGATACGGTTCTAGGAACGGGACTTTGAATTTAAGTCCGAAAAACTCCGGTACACCGAAAAGGCGAAAACGGTGCCGGTACGGTACCAAAATGGTACTGCGCTCATCCCTACCTACTGATCCATCCGTTTTCGTGTTCCTCTTTTGTTACGCCTTTCTTGACTTCTCTCGCCATTGAGGTCCGTTCATAATTTAAATATTTAATCAAACCCTTCCAATGATTTTCTCTTATCCAGGCTAGGCCATAAGGTGCAAGGAGAGAGTAATTTTCTCCATCAAAAGCTTCCCCTTCGACCTTCATACACTTTATCTTGGCATACTTACGAACATCGCTCATGAAGTAGCGAAAATTATTTCTTAGCCATCCATGCCACTCACCATGAAGGCATGAACCTCTTCATTGATGCAACTATGCAAGGGTCCCATCGATAAACATTTTGCACATGTAACACTTTTCAAGTTAGTATCATTTACACTTAGAAGCACTTCTAATTCGTTTATTATTTTAAGTTATTCGATGTAGTAAATTAAAACCTGGAAACGAGTCCACAATACATCGCTGGAATCTTGATCAACATCCGTCCAAGCATTCCAAGGACCATGAAATGAGTTCTTCAACATAGAGGATATGGAAGGAATGAAACCTGGTTGTCAGCAAGCCTACACAATGGAAACAATTTAGTATAAATTTCATAATTTATTTGGTATTACAATGAATAAGTGTGTACACAACCCAAATCTCCACCCGCTGTAGGAAAGGAAGGTATGTCTGAATCTAGTAGCATATCATCTGGTACATCAGCACCCCGAACTAGTGAACTATTGCTACTTACACATACAGAGGGACCTTTTTTAGAGCCGCTAATACTTTTCTCCTCCAAAATAAGCCTGTTGGCTATAACATAATGGGAAAATAGTTAGCAATCAGAAATACATCATTTAAACTTGATGAATATATTCAAAAGATGCACTTTAACATGAACTCTTAACTGACTAAATCAACCATGACATGCATATAGCACAACTCTTAACTGGATTATAAAAAGCATAAACAGATACATATAAAACAGCTACTAATTGACTATAACAGTCCCTAACTAATTAACAAACACAAATTTATATAATAATAATAATCAACCTTTGGACCAAGTACAACCATGAACATACATATAAAAAACCCATAAGTGACGCAAACAGCCCCCCCAAATCAAGTTTCACCATTCTCCCTTTTGGTTACAAGGCCGTTTTCCAGAACTATGGAGGATGGGGATCCATAGTTGAATTTGAATGGTTTGTGGTTGGCGATGGAGACTAGATGGGGTAAATATAAAATGAGATCAAAGTATAGGTGAACAATGAGGGAATACCCAAATGGAGGAATAATGGAAATTTTTGGTGAAACACTTGGTTAATCAAAAATATCAGATTTTATCAAAGCCAAATTTGGGACAATCAAAAATATTTAGAGGGAATTATCAGATTTTATCAAAGCCAAATTTGTAGTTAATCTATCGTTAATCCATCACTGTAAACCATTTTTCTGTGAGGGACTAATTTGGTCGCTAATTTTCGTCGCTGTTGTTCAATATTCTAGTAGTGTGTGTGCGCGCATATATATATATATATATATACATCAATAATTCAAATAATATACCTAAAGAACCACAATATACGTAACTGTATTATTCAAAGAATATAGAAATTTCCACGGTCTTCTTTCCCAGTGTATATTGTTTAATAAACTTGTACTCATTGGTACTTTTTTAATCATAATACTGCAATAATTCAAAAAATATACTCAAAAGAACCATAATACATGTAATTGTATTAGCAATTAGCTCAACCACATTTTCTTTTCTTCCGCGGCAGGTACTCAGGGTTAACAGGGATGTGTGTTGGAGCTTACTGTGTCTCTCCTTGAGTTAACTGGACCTTACAGATTATGCACTTGGAGACTTTATTTCATTTCCTTTAGTTTGGACTTTTGGACCTAGTATTAAATAGTGTTGGAGCTTGAACGTTGTAGACTAAGATTTTGGTTTTTGGTTGAACTTTGCTTATTTATGAACTTATTAATAAGATTGGTCCTTAAGGTTTAGTTGTTTTGTCATTATTTGTGATCTCTCGTTCCTATGTCGGGGCGGGGGTGTTACAACTGTGTCTCTCCTTGAGGTAAGTGAATCGAGTTAACGATAGTGTTTGGGTTTTCATCGTTTAGATATTGTATGTAGTGACCAAACTGAGGATGTCGCTATTTGGGCATACGAGTATGGGGAAAAACTTTGTGTGTAATAAGCTTAGAGAATGGTTTGATTTGGGTTGAGTAGTATGACCTTTATCTGAATAGATCAAAGGTCAAATGATTTATAGGCTAAAAGGAGAACTCGCCAAAAGGGTTGAAGGTCACCAAGTCACCCGAAATCTATCTTTAATGCATAAAGCCTTCAATTTTTTATATGAGGACTTCGTTATACTAGATAAATAAAAACGTTTATTAAAAAATATTTATTATCTTAAATTATCCAAAATTTTGTATGTCAAGTTGCTAGAAACATTTGTAATCATTCAAATATATAAGTTTTGACCATTTACCACTTGATGTTGTATCGTTTGTAGCTTTGATTTCGGTTCTACACCTTACCGTATCCGTCATGTGAATATTTTTAAATAAGTTTTTGTCAATGTTGGATGTTTAGTATAACCTTTTGTTATATATAATAATAATAATCAACCTTTGGACCAAGTACAACCATGAACATACATATAAAAAACCCATAAGTGACGCAAACAGCCCCCCCAAATCAAGTTTCACCATTCTCCCTTTTGGTTACAAGGCCGTTTTCCAGAACTATGGAGGATGGGGATCCATAGTTGAATTTGAATGGTTTGTGGTTGGCGATGGAGACTAGATGGGGTAAATATAAAATGAGATCAAAGTATAACCGTGGGTGAACAATGAGGGAATACCCAAATGAAGGAATAATGGAAATTTTTGGTGAAACACTTGGGCGTGACAATCAAAAATATTTAGAGGGAATTATCAGATTTTATCAAAGACAAATTTGTAGTTAATCTATCGTTAATCCATCACTGTAAACCATTTTTCTATGAGGGACTAATTTGGTCGCTAATTTTCGTCGCTTTTGTTCAATATTCTAGTAGTAGTGTGTGTGTGTGTGTGTGTGTGTATATATATATATATATATATATATATATATATATATATATATATATATATATATATATATATATATACATCAATAATTCAAAGAATATACCTAAAGAACCACAATATACGTAACTGTATTATTCAAAGAATATAGAAATTTTCACGGTCTTCTTTCCCGGTGTATATTGTTTAATAAACTTGTACTCATTGGTACTTTTTTAATCATAATATTGCGATAATTCAAAAAATATACTCAAAAGAACCATAATACATGTAATTGTATTAGCAATTAGCTCAACCACATTTTCTTTTCTTCCGCGGCAGGTACTCAAGGTTAACAGGGATGTGTGTTGGAGCTTACTGTGTCTCTCCTTGAGGTAACTGGACCTTACAGATTATGCACTTGGAGACTTTATTTCATTTCCTTTAGTTTGGACTTTTGGACCTAGTATTAAATAGTGTTGGAGCTTGAACGTTGTAGACTAAGATTTTGGTTTTTGGTTGAACTTTGCTTATTTATGAACTTATTAATAAGATTGGTCCTTAAGGTTTAGTTGTTTTGTCATTATTTGTGATCTCTCGTTCCTATGTTGGGGCGGGGGTGTTACAACTGTGTCTCTCCTTGAGGTAAGTGAATCGAGTTAACGATAGTGTTTGGGTTTTCATTGTTTAGATATTGTATGTAGTGACCAAACTGAGGATGTCGCTATTTGGGCATACGAGTATGGGGAAAAACTTTGTGTGTAATAAGCTTAGAGAATATGGTTTGATTTGGGTTGAGTAGTATGACCTTTATCTGAATAGATCAAAGGTCAAATGATTTATAGGCTAAAAGGAGAACTCGCCAAAAGGGTTGAAGGTCACCAAGTCACCCTAAATCTATCTTTAATGCATAAAGCCTTCAATTTTTTATATTTATTTTTAATCATAACTTATCATTGTAATAAGGAGTTAAGGACGACGTGCATTGTGGAAGGGTTTGAATACATGAGGACTTCGTTATACTAGATAAATAAAAACGTTTATTAAAAAATATTTATTATCTTAAATTATCCAAAATTTTGTATGTCAAGTTGCTTGAAACATTTGTAATCATTCAAATATATAAGTTTTGACCATTTACCACTTGATGTTGTATCGTTTGTAGCTTTGATTTCGGTTCTACACCTTACCGTATCCGTCATGTGAATATTTTTAAATAAGTTTTTGTCAATGTTGGATGTTTAGTATAACCTTTTTATACAAGCCTTATATTTTGTTTACGACCTCCATTATCTAAAACGAAACGATTGAAAACTAGCCCCGCTTATTAGGCGGGCCTTGCATCTGTGATGCAAATGATAATATCTCAAAAAGTATACAAACGTTGTTTACAAAGAAGTACTTCAAGTTATATAGACAATGTTCAATGTGTGTACAACTATATAAATGATATGTTTTATATCATTTTTTAACTTTACATATACTCTTTTCAAAAACTTCCTTTTAGTAGGATTTTATTTTATTTTATTTTATTTTTTTTGTTTTCGTTTTTTTTTTTTTTTTTTTTTTNAATAGTTGCAAACCAAATTCTTTATCGCATCATTGACTTATTACTTATTATTCTTTTCAAAAAATAATGAAATTTGTTTATGTTCGTTGTTATTTCTTACTTTATTCACACACTTAACTTCTTAATGCATAATTTCTTTAAAAATTCTCGTGATTCCACGAGTCTTATAAGCTAGTTTATATATATAGTACAATTGATATTTTCTCTTGTGAATGTAATAAATCTTGTCAAATCTCATTAGGAAAGTCAAATGATATCGCCTCTATTGTGTAATATCGTGGAGTCACATGTCATAATATCGCTTTTTATCGACTGGTATCGTGTTGTTATCGATTGGTATCTTATATTAGTAACGATTATTATCTTAAATCTATGGCATCGATTAGGCTATAGCGATAGCTTTTTCAGGAAGATCTTGACAGTTTCACGTTCACAACGCATGATATGAAGAGAAAGAAAGGGTAATCTTGGTATTTTTGATTTTGAAGCATGAAAATTAAGAAAGTGCACTTCTAAAGCAGTTTAGTGAGAGACCGCATAATGGTTCATCAATTTTTTCACGCAAATATAGGGATGAGCATGGTTCTGGAACCGGAACCGGAACCGGTGGATCCGAGAACCGATTTTTCTGAAAAGTGAGAACCGAGAACCGAACCGAATATAGTTTTTGGTTCCGGTTCCGGTTCCAGTTCTGGTTCCGGTTCTTTTGGATCTATCCGTATAGGAACCGCTTTTCTATTAAGCTAATAAAAACACACAAAAAATTAAACCATAAACTCAAATAATCAATGTAGCTACGTGATGATGATAGATAATAAACAATGTGGCTACGTGATTATGATAGATAATAAACAATGTATTAATAAAAGTGGCTACGCGATGATGATAGATAATAAAGAATGTATTAATAAAAGTGCTAGCAAATTTTTGCATGACGAACATGTAAAAGCTAATCGAATGCAAATAAAAATAAAATATAAACTTACTTCCATTGTTATGATAATGATGAATGATCTTGGAATGTTATTAGGTTTAGATTAATTATTCATTTGTGGATGTTTCACTANGTATTAATAAAAGTGCTAGCAAATTTTTGCATGACGAACATGTAAAAGCTAATCGAATGCAAATAAAAATAAAATATAAACTTACTTCCATTGTTATGATAATGATGAATGATCTTGGAATGTTATTAGGTTTAGATTAATTATTCATTTGTGGATGTTTCACTAAATTAAAGATTAGGGTTTAGAGTGTTTTGCTTAATGGCTAGCAGGTTTTTTTTTTATGATACGTTGGATTTGATTAATATTTTGATAAGAAGTAAAAAAAATACATATTTTTATAATTGTTGGATATTTGGTTTCGGAACCGAGAACTGGTGGAACCGAACCGAACCGACCCAAGAACCGAAAAATCTCAAAATCAAGAACCGGAACTGGAACCATTGGTTCTGGTTCCGGTTCGATTCTTCATGGTTCCGGTCCGGTTCCGGTTCTTCGGTTCTTTTGCTCATCCCTACGCAAATATACCACATATCTGACCAATCTCACACACTCCCAATATATTCAAAATTGACAAAAAAACACATAATGAAAATCCCTATACCATCCAAATCGGCAAAGACCATTGTAAATTTTTTTATCCCTTAACCCACCAACACAACACACAATCATACCACAACTATTGTACAAAGGGGTCTAATCTAGGAAACAGATAGATAACATTGATTAGATATCAACATATACAGCACAGCTACTATACTATCCAGCTTCCAATTGTATTGTAATTTAATCAAGATTGTCAAAAACTACAAATTCCTATTTTACCCCTCCCTCTTTTTCATATATGAATATGATCATCAAACCTCATACAACAAACCTGACCCATACGCAACCCTGAACCCGTTTCTTAAACTTCATCGATGGTGTTCCGGTTCTGTACACTTAAAAAACAACTCTTTTCATCTTGTGCTAGAAAGAAGCTTCACTCCAAAAAGGCTTTGAGAGGAGCCCACCATGTTCACTCATACTCCCCTTTGATCTATAAAACAACGGCTTGCTCCTAACTGTCCTAAGCGGGCCCGATCTGTTCCCATGAGTAATGGGCAAAGAAACCCCGACCCCACCATCCAAACTCGAAGCTGAAAACGGTCTGTTTTCTAAATCTTCAAGTGGGCCCGAGCTATAATCCATTGTTATGAACGAAGAAGCTTGACCAAAAGTCAACCTTGGGGTGGCACCACCACCTGCATTCCACCAACTACTGTCTGACGGGGCGTGGTCCCCTTTAAAATCCGAATCAACCACTGAAGAATCTCTTTGAGTTGAGTTGTCACCACATACTTCATCTTTGTCGTTGTATATCAGTTTTAATGCTTGCACTACTTCACCCATGAAAGGTCTTTGAGTTACTTCAGGGTGTACACACATGGAAGCTATTGCAGCTACTTTTGCCATGTCGTCAAAGTCGTAGGCCCCAGATAAAGTGGGGTCCACTAACTGTTGCAGACCTTCTCTGGTTGTGAGAAGTGGGCGGGCCCAGGTCACAAGATTTTCTTCGCCGGGAGGTTGTGACATGTCTACTGGTTTTCTTCCAGATAGAAGCTCTAACAGCACGACCCCGTAACTGTATACATCACTTTTGACTAGCAGGTGCCCTGTCATGGCATATTCAGGGGCGACATAACTGCAAATTAAATACACAGCAAGTAATTTGTAAGAAAACAGATAACTAATGTTAAAGGTTGCAATTTCGACCCATTATTCACTTAACAATTGGTTCAATCAGGGTTGAGTTAGAAGAGTAGCTAACAGGAAATGGGTCAAAGGGGTCGAAAGTCGCCCAAAGTGTTTGACCCAACCTAATGAGCTGCTTTGGACATAAGTATCCCAGACCAGCAACCTTTTCAACTGTAACACTATTTGACCCGTTATCCAACCCACACAACTTGTCACCTATAGAATTTCAACAGTTGCATATAGTTTGACAAAGGTTCCAGTTGGTCATTGCAATACGTTTTTTCCCTTGCATCATGGGACTGTTATTATAATTGTGATAATAGCCCGTCACTAGTGCACTAAAAATTAAAATTCAGTTGGCATATTTGGCATAGCTTTAAAGCAAACATTACCCAAAAGTTCCCATGACACGAGTAGATATATGACTACTCCCTTCTGTAGCTTCTCTTGCTAGCCCAAAATCTGACACCTTCGGAGTAAAGTCATCTTCTAGCAAAACATTGCTGGCCTTAAAGTCACGATGAATTACACGGGGATTAGAATCTTCATGAAGATAAGCCAATCCTCTTGCTGCACCAAGAGCAATCTTCAATCGAGCATCCCAGTCAAGAGGTCCTTTCTCCTTATCCACATCTGTAGATCCACACATTCACAAAGCTTCTCAACCATCATCTCTTATATCAATTAGCAAACTATAAGCTACTATCCATTTCATAATCTTACTTTTGTCACACTTTTCCTTTTTTAACCATGCCTAAATTTAGTGCCACCTATGTGGCCCTTAGAAATTATGTAAAGTAGTACATTTTGCTCATGATATTAATTAAATTTACTTATATACCGCCGAAAAAAAGGGGGCAATATAAACCTTGTGTGTTATCAAAACCTAGAGAGTGTATTTGTAAAAAAACTATAATGCTTAGCAACATGTAAAGAGGTCAAACATGTGAAATGTCTCCCGACGTTTTAAATTGCTTAAAACCTCCAAAATCGCTTATATAAAAGTAACATATTTTTTAAATTAACAATGAAAGTTGGGCAAATGACAAAAAAATGCATCGAACTTGACACTTTTTGTGATTGTGTACCCAACTATTTTTTTTCTTATTGTGTGTGCTGAACTTTCAAATTTCGATCATTCTGTGTATTTTGAGACCACTTTACCCTTTATTTTTTCAAATTTTGAAGGGTAAAATGGTCATTTTACATGGCATATTAGTCCCAAAATACACACAATGATCGAAATTTGAAAGTTCAGTACACACAATAAGAAAAAAAATAGTTGGCTACACACAATCACAAAAAGTGTCAAGTTCGATGCATTTTTTTGTCATTTGTATACGGTCTTATTTAATAAACAAGCTATCCATAAATTCTTATCTAACCCGTATAAAAAGTACTAGTGTTGATCTGAAACCACTTGAGTATTTGACTTATTACCCAACCCACCCATTTTGACACCTTTAACAAATGCATAAAACCTCCTAATTTTTTGTATTTAGAGATTTAGATTATCACTTTGACAATATTGTTTTTGTAATCATAATCTTTGGCTTATCGCATTAAATAGTTAGCTTAAAATTATTCTTTAAAATGGAGAACAAACTATTTGTAAGCCCATTTACACTTTTTTTTAGATAAACATACCGTGTAAATGAGACTCAACGCTTCCATTTGGAACAAGCTCGTAGACCAAGCAACGCGTACGTCCTTCAATGCATATACCGATAAGTTTAACAAGGTTACGATGATGCAACCTGCTTAGCATCTCAACTTCTGCAATAAACTCACGATCCCCATTGTGGTTATTATCTCTATTGAGCAATTTCACAGCAACTTCAGCTCCATCTTCCATGATTCCATGATAAACGCATCCAAAACCTCCTTCACCCAAGATTTTTCTTGAACTGAACTTTTCAGTGGCCTTGTCAAGCTCAGCTAATGTGAATGTTTTCACAGAGAGGAGGGAAGTAGGCATGGCAGATACAACAGAAAATGTGGAGTTTGATGGATCACTTGATAACATTGCTCCAAGCCCTAAAATAAATATATATAAAAACGTTTGTTTTACAAAAGTAAGAAAAAAAGACAATTCTAAAGACTATATCAACTTGGGTTGCAGTGACAGGAATATTGTTTACCCCATCATTAACAAGGTCCACAAGGATAACATAAGTCAAAAGTGGCCACACAAAATCAAAAGAATATAAGTGTGTCAATTTTGATCCAATTAACTTATAATGTGGTCGATTTGGGCTATGTTTAATTTATGATGGGTCGTAAAGGTAGAATTAGCTTATATGGGTCAAATGGTTTGAACAGTTTGAAAGTTGCTCCAAATGTATTTCTATAAGGGTGTCAAAAAGTGGCCATACAAAATCAAAGGAATACTGTAAGGGTTGTCAATTTTGATCCAATTCACTTATGATGGTCAATTTGGGTTATGTTTAATTTATGACGGGTCAAATGGTTTGAACGGTTTGAAAGTTGCTCCGAATGTATTTCAATTTCAAAAAAAGAATAATAATAATAAAAAAAAATAAAAAAAAATAATAATCTTCATCATTATTCCGATAACTTAATTATTATTAAGAATTAAAAAAAGAGAGGAGCTTTTATGTTGCTGGTTATTTTGCCATGAACCTATTCTGACCTGTCACCCAACAGCCCATTTCGCCACCAAAGAAGTTTAGCTTATGGTTTTCAAATCGATCATACAATCCAAATTTCAAAGCTATATAAGATAACTTGAACAATAGAAGTCAAATGATATAGTGAAAACAATTTCTAGTGAATGCAAACACATATACAGACTTACCACGTCTCTTGCTAGTTGGTGTTGTGAATGCAGGTCCAACAGCATTTGATGATCTACCAATCTTCCTATACTTAACAAAAACAGAAATTGCTGCACAGAAAACAACCAAGAGCACTACTGCAGACAAAATAATTACGAAGACAGTTTTAGGGTTCATCTTCTGACTTTTTCCTATAAAGTCTGCAGTGATAGGATATTGTCCATTTCCAGGACTTCCATTTGGCCCACTCCCAGGGTGACCTCCATATGGTGGTGAAGAAGGAAGCCCTAATAGCAACTTTCCATAATTAGAAATCAAATAGATAAAAACAAGAAAATATATAGTATAAAAGAGGTTGTGGGTTTTACCTGGATAAGTAATAGATACCATCTCATAATCTCCAAAAAGGGTTCTGTTTAAAGGGAGTTTTTTCCGCCAAAATCTATCATAAGTGAGTAAGGCTGTAGTATTATCAAATTTCTCTCCCAGTGGGACCAAATTTATATCAACTGCAGTTTTTTCCTGATCTTGGCTGTCAGCACTGGCACCAGTTATAACCACTTGACTTTGTGTTAGGTATGTGCCTGTTGCAATCTCAATCTCTAACTCATTCACAACGGGAAATACTGCGTAGACAGATACTTGTAAAAGGAGTCTGACTTTCATTGGAAAAACACAACCGCAAGGTGAACCAATGGGAGTTGATGTGAGTGGTTCTGTACAGGTTTGGTCACAACCTGGACAGACATTACGATCAAATGTGATTTACTATCAGTATAAGAATATACAGAAAGTATGTAGGTAATGATTTCAGTGAAATTAAAAAATAAAATAAAACAAAATCCCTGTTACACTATTGATATTCTTTTGACAGTTTCATTTTAAGATTTTTATCTCTCTTTCTCACATATATCTTTTCATGATTAATATTCAACTACACTTTATAGCAATGACATTGTGCCAGTGTGTAGTTTAGTAGTAGTTTGGATAATCTTCGAAGACTTTGCAATAAGCTACAATACCAACATTTTTTTATCCTACATAAAATGTGGACCTAGTGTGTCGCACTGTCACTTGATCAGAGATTTTTCTCTAAAACAAATCTGGTTGTCTATACACTCCCTTATTATGAGTTATTTTATGCATGCAATCAGTGTTGGATATTGTTCTTTTTTTCCCTATATGTACTTATATATACTCCTTTGGTCTAATGTTAAAAATTTAGACTGTTTCTAATTGTTTACAATTCTTAATTCTGCCTCTTACGTCTCCCCGCCTCCACCAAGATGCAGAACGGTCTAAGTTGCTTTCTTGTCTTGTTCCATACATTTACAAGTAAATAATGTGTATCATGTGGGTTAATTCCCTTTCTCCTTACCGCCTTGAGGAAACCTAAAACTGCCGAATACATGAACCTTTATAGGACAGAGTGAGTTTGTTAATTAGAAAACAGAGCGAGTTTGTTAATAGGAATTTCAGTACTGCGAGAAAAGTGGTGTTAAAAGTATTTCACATGAATATAGAAAGGAATGGAAACACGAAAGGAAAGGAAGCTCGATTGCCAATAAAATATTCAAGACTCGTTCACCATGTTAACAGTGTTGGTGTACGTAACCAACATGGCACTATCACTCAAGGTCTCTTGTAGTTGGCACGAAGTTGCTTTTGCCAATATCATATGGTGTACAAAATACACCAAGGCACACAACATATTGTGTCTTGAATATAGACAGGTCTTTTTGGTTTGTTAAAATTTGATCATTTTTTACCATAAAATTAACCCAAAATGTACCGATTCTACCATATGATGACACCAAACGCAACTACATGCCACTGATGAGAACCAAGAGTAATAATGTCATGATATATGCGTCAAGATGGTTGATTATTATCAATATGATACCAACCAAACATGATCAACGCTCCTAGAAATTTTATTGAAAACTAAACTACTTTGACTGGAACTTTGTGTTCCCTTTTCTATTCTTCTTTTTCCTATGATTTCAACGCCAATCCTTTCATACTAGTGAATTCCCCATAATAGTCATTGTTCTCATAGGGCCAATATCCAACTTTGCCAATGGTTTGGTTCCTCGCGGCTTTAAAATACAGTCCAGAAATGAAACAAATAAAGATAAGGAACCCACATGATTGCAATAAAAAAAACTTAAGAATAAGACAGCACAGCAATCAAAAACTAGTATCCCATCTGATGATAGTGGATATAGGCATATAGCTAATATAACTGAGACTTAGAATTTAGAAACATCTAATTGCAATAAGAATTTCCAAAATGTTTTGGCAAATAAGAGAAAATTCAGAGTTGCCAATCTCACAATACAAAAAACAAACAGTCTTAATCCTAAGAACATCTTGCCTACAAGTGAGTAGAGATAAATAAGTGCTTATAGGAAAAACCAAACAGCCTGTCAATGCTTCTGCATTCACACATCGGACCTAACCTCCTAAAACTGAAAAGTGGTTCTAGACTTCAAAAGTTAATCACTTAGATGAAACATCTTTGGAGGAGACGCAATTGTGTCTACTTACCAACTTTTTGTGTTCCATTTACACCATGGCTCAGAGTGGTCGTGTTTAGGAATATGCAAACAGTGTCGAAGGCAACAGGGGTGGAGTTTGTGGTTGCTAGCACTGAGATATTAGTTTATTATACGCAAATATCAATTACTTTCATAATTCTTCCGAACTTTTTCTAAAATTGGGAAAACTGAAATGTCATGGCAGCTACCCTGCACCATAGATAATGTCTGGGTTTACGCCACTGCCTGTTTTGCAAGCCATTACTAATATGGTTATGCATGGAATATTGGAATGAGATCATTTTAGGTGGTGATAAAAAGACAGAAATTTAAATTTGAGTCCATAAAAAGGAGAAAATTTGATAGTAATAATCTGAAGGATCAAACCTAGTCTCGCAAATGCACACAAAAAGAATTCAAAGTCATCAACATAGTCCATTTAGAATAACTGTCTCTTGTAATAGAAACAGTTACCACTTTAGTCATAAATCTCATGCAAGTAGACTTTGGTCAATGGCTAAATTTTTAGCTAAATTCCTCTCTTAATGTTCTTTTTCCCCTCAATAATCAAAGTAGATCCATAATTTGTATTTCTGATGGCTGTATCTTTAATGACCCAATATTAGGAGTTTGTTTGATCTCCCAATAGCAGGTGTAATCTCCCAATGATTCTTACCAAATTCACCTGTGCAAACGAACTGGAACACCATTTTTCGCGAACCATTTAATGAAGCTTACATTCCTCAAGCGCAAATGAATGACGATTTGGAACACTATTTTCAAGAACCCAAATGTACAGCGATTTGGATCGCCTGATCAGAGACATGTAGATCATGTGGGTTTAGAAAATCTATTGACGATCGTACGCTATATATACACACACAGAGACACACATATGTCTCGATATATACACACATGTATGTGTCTATATATACCACGCCAAGACTTTCCGCATCTCACATGGCTGTTATCGTATATAGATTTGTCTAGCACTTATGTGCAACTCCTATATTTGCAATGCATTTTTGGAAATATATTCCTTGTCTTCATTCAGATGATTCCAAGGCACACACTAATACATCTACATGATGTATGATTCGTAATGTTTACCAAATGAATTTCAATCAGATTTATGGTTCGATCCACTCGTAAAAGTTGGCTCCCCTGATTGACTATTGGCTATCAGTTAACATAAACTTAAACTCATTGTATTATTAGATGTCAAAAACATATACTTATAAAGGCAATGATATAAACCCTGTTTGTGGATCGGAATCTAGTTTATATCGCCATAGCATTAGATAATCACCTTTGTGGATGGCGGATAGAATTATATTATTTGATACTATAGACTTTTACCCTAGATTTCAGCATATTTTGTTCTTCATGTGGAAAAGTGATACAACTACTGTGCTACTTTATAATTTATACGTTTTATAGAAGCTTATTATAGGATATATGAAATGAGTTAACGATGTAATTTGGTTCAAGATTAATGAGATTGAGGGTAGTGATCCTTGGTTCAATTAACATAATTTTAATGGGGTTTAATTTTCACCATTGGTGTGGTATTGCAAATAATAATTTACTGTTACAAATGATAAATGCAAAACTGAGTATATAGGGTACATAATAATGACTGGATACCTGGTACAGGGGATGGAGATGGAGGGATTACATGAGTGATCTTCCCATGACGAAGATGGTGGCGATGCCGCCGCCTGGCAACAGGAGGACTAGCAACAGGGCCTGTACGTTTTATATTTATATTAGTAAATAAATTTAACCACGGAATTTTAATAGACCCATTTAACTTGCAATTACCTTGAATTGTAGGAGCAGGAGATGGTGCATGTACAGTTGAAGGCTCCATAAAGACCTCAGGTGGATGTGCCGGAGTTATAGATGGAACAACTGATGCCCTCATAGACATGAACCTCACTGAAACAAAACAAAAAAGGATGGAAATTTGTCAACAAATGGATTAACAATATTTAATCCATATGAGTTGGAATCTATTGCTTGAATAGCCAACATGTGGTTAAGAACGATGTTATATGTAAGAAATTACTGGGCACCGGTGAAACATGCTATCAAATTAGCGGACTCATAGACTGTATATTCCCAAATTTAAACCAGACCTTTGACCCATTTTGGAAAAAGAATAAACCCCAAAACATAATGCTATTCTTAAGTATGCTAGACCTAATATGACATCAAGAATCTACGCAAACTTTGCTTCATACAATTTAAAGTTGTTCTAAACTTATACAACTAACAAACGTATTTGTCCAATAATATGTGATTAGGTATGAAAAATATAAATATTAATAATTACCACAATTTCACATGGGGTCTCCATCTTTGACTAAGATATGAAATTGTTACCTTTAAGATGTTCAAATCCATTTTTCCTGACATATATAGGTTGGCGTGGAAGTAGAGATGGAGACAAATTGATATTCGAGAGAGAAATACCTGTAAAGGAAATAGACAAAGTATCGCATAAGAGAATATAATATACTATTATTGTGATCAAACTAAAGAATAAAGAATGTCAACCGACTCACTCACTCAAGTGCAAGTAAATAGCCATTTTACTTAAACTCCTATTTTTACTAAGTGATGACACAAAAATTGGAAAAGTAGAAACTAGACAAAGCTGACTAAACTCTGGGGGTGCATTTAGTTTCATAAATAACTTTACGCCTAAATTAATCAGCAGTTTAGTATCCCCAAATCCAGTTAAAGATTATAGATCTAGCAGTCCAATCCCTCTTGATTTACCTAGTTTGTATAACACACAACAATCCATGTTTCACATGTGCATAGTATTCCTCTATTTCAGTTGCCAACTTTTAAACATATTAAAAAACTTAGTATTATTAAGGTAACTAAATTTTATCAGCACGTCAAATGAAGTACTCGTTGAATTGTGGATTTCCGTATGAGGAAAGTAACAAGTCAGCAATCAAGCACCCATAAATTAAAGAGCATGCATCTCACGGGTTGTATATCTCGCACCTTTTGGGACATAAAAATTTTAATACGCAAAATGAAACGCAATTTACATACCCTTACCCTACATAGTACATAGAAAGTGCAATCAGAAGAACCTTCAATATAGAAATATCACTAATATACAATTAGTGCTGTCAATAGCACATAAAGAATCTTCTTAACTCAGCTGTTACCTACCTTACAGCAATATTATACTAGTGGTTAGTGCACTTTGACTTTGAAAATCAAATGAGTTATAATACTTATTCAACTAACTAGAGAAACCTAAATACCCAATTCAAGTATCTCAACTACCAATACCATAACGACTTCCGTAAACTACTCCTATAAAGCAATGTAACTTCTACATCTTACAAGCATCCAATTTTACATCAGTGCATACAACTTCCATATTAAACACGTTCCAAAATTCATATAATTTCAGGGGTGTTTGTTTAAGCTTAGTTTTTAGCTTATGAGCTTATGTATTTTCAGCTTATGTCTCACAAGCCTATTTTTTTGGGCTTTCAGCTTATGTCTCACAAGCCTATTTTTTTGGGCTTATTTTGCACTTACGAGCTTACATAAATTTATTATGTCATAATAAGCCTGGAAAAAATGAGCTTATGAAATATAAGCTTAAACAAACACCGTCGAACAACACAACTAATCCCCAATTTTCACTACGCAATTCTTCAGCACACTCAATTCTTCACAACTTCCTAACCACAAGTTTTAACTTCATTCCGCGCATATTTCCTCCTATTTAACTAACCTAACCACAAAACAACACCAAATCCCCAATTTTCGCAACGACTTATCAAACGCTTAACTCATAACTTCCTAAAAACACAAATTTAGCTTCATTTCCCACTATTTACCTAACCTAACAAAAAGTTTTGACAAAAAATTACACACAGTAAAAAAAAAGCTAATTACCGTAACAAACAGTAGGCGAACCGAAACCGAAACCAGCAACAGTAAAAACAAACAACAACAGCAACAGCAACATCAAATTAATTCTACTTCTACACATTAACACCATTGTCACAAAAACCTAGGGTTTCCAATTTTCACTATTCTCCACCGACAAAACCCTAATTCACGCCACGTCATCACTTTTTCCACTTAAACTAAGCTTAATTAACACAATGTAGATCCATAAGTTACGCCTCTTATCCTAAAATCTCTCTCTGTGTGTGTGTTTTCACTGTGTGAGAGAGAAAAATGAAAAAGATCTAGTGAGGTTTTAGATCTTGAAGAAACACAGTGTCTTAACTGTGTGTGTGTTTTTAGTGTGTTGAAATTAGTGTGTGTTTTTGTGAATGAGTGTGTGGGAGTTCAGCTGGGAGATGGGGGTAGGGGTGGGGGGTGGGGGGGGGTGAGAGTGAAGTGGGGTAGGTAATTATTACACGCTCCAGGGGTGACAGTGTAAGAAGAGTGTGGTTTGGTGTACGCGAGTGATGAGGCGCGTGTTGTGTAGTGTGTTTTGACTGAAATTTGGAATTGGATTATGGAAGGGTCTTTATTTTGTTTTGTAATGGCGATAAATAAAGTTTTTTTTTGTAGTGATTTTGTTGACTTGTTTTTGTTTTTGTGCTAACCTACTTTATTATATCATAATTGTGTTTTTTTAGTTGGGAAATGATCGGTATAATTGATAGTATGGGATGGTCTTATACCTAAATATATACATGTTACTAGTATTTTATTGTTGCACTAAACAAAGAATTTGTGTCCATGTGTTGAGATGGATATAAGAGCACACGGTGCAACAACGCTGGGAGGCGGCCCGCGTTACGGCGGCGTTATCACACCGTTGTTCGGCGTTATGGGGCTGCGTTGGGGTTCACGTTGCCATGGTAACTTGCGTTGCTAGTGGAAGACGACAAACGAAATTTTCGCTTTGCCCCCTCAAACGATTAGCGAGAGAAATTACAAAACCCACCCCTGAAATATGTTTCTTTTATGGCTGTGTTTGTGTTTCGTTTGGTAAATGGAAGAAGAGAAATTGTGGCCTGAGTTAATGAATTCGTTTTGAAGATTTGTGGTTGGATTTGTGAATAAGTTTGTATTTAAGGATGAAACAAGAATAAAGTAAGAAAGATGAGCTTTGTTGTACCTGCGTGTGATTTTTTTTAGGGTTAGTAGTGTGAAGAGAATGAGATAGGGGTGCAGGTTTTATGAGAGAAAAGAACTAGGGTTGAAAATTTAGTTTAATTAGGGATTATGGTCTTATATATCCAATATATATGGGTTTAAGTGTGTATTGGGCTTGGGCAAATTATTGAGTATGCTATCCCAATTATCTTTGTAGTGGTTATTTTAATTACTATATATATTAAATAGCAACTAAAACGACGTCGCTCTATCTACAGTGTCCGAGGCCCATTTCGTAGCCCATATTGTCCACTAATTCGCAGCCCATGACCGATCCAATGTCTTATACACGATCAGCCTCCACCGCCTTCCATAATATTCCAGCGTCTTCCAAATCACACACCACCGTCACTTTGCTTCAGGTTATTCATCAACCTTGCGACAATCTATTTCGAACATCCAGGTATGTGTTTAAAAAGAGTTTCATAGCCGCTGTGTTTTCATTTGCGGTTGTACTCCTTCACTTAATTTGATGCCATATTTGTAATTTTTTTAAAGAATTTTCATGGCACATTTTCAGCTTATAAACACGGCTTACTTATCTAATACGAAGGCTGCGATTTGGAGGTATGTATGTTTTTGTGTTACATTAATTTTAATTAAAATTTGTGTTTTAATGGTTAAAGAATAATTAGGGGTTTAAGTTATTTAATTTTATTTGTGTGATTCATGACTTATATTTTTGATTTTTTGTAAATTTAGAGTTATGCAAGAAGAAAGTGATAAATCCAAAAGGGTATGTAAATTCAGAACTTTGACTTTATTTGACTTTTACTTTGAAATAATTCTTTTATAATGTTTATTAATTCTTTGTTATATGTACATGATATTCAATCAATGGCACAGAAGAGGCAAGAACTTTAAGCTATGCGATTTGTTGGTTAGGATGGTGATGGACTGTTAAACACAACCAATGAAGCACTGATAGTTGCTGCCCAGTTGCCATATCAATAAATTATGTAATACTATGGGTAAAAGATAATATTTGTGATTATGTATACTTACAGTCAAGCTTTTGACCGTATCTATGTTCACATATTTTATATTTCTTTTACACTGAATCACAGACGGCCATCGTAAATGCAGAAGCTGCTGCTGAGAGCTACTTTTTTGTGCCGGCGGGAAGTGAAATTAATTGAAAGGTATAATGACTTTCCTTTTGTATGTGTATTCTGATTGATTACTTGAGAATTTGAAGTAATTTTTTAACTTGAATCATGGAAAAGATATTTACGAAAGTGTTAGGATATGAATGTTCAAGGTTATTTTGCAATCCCAAATACCCCCTCAGCTGATCGAAATACATATCTAGAAAGAATAATCATTATTTATTTCCTAAGTGTTACTGAATATTGTGTTTCGATTTGTTTGTTTAGCAGGATTATGTGTTGGGATTATTGGGCTTTTCGTGTAGCAGGGTAAAGATAATCAATAACCGGATATCTCACTGAATCGTGGTATCACTTTCCAAAAGTAATTATTCGACCCTTATTGCCTGGGTTACACGAATATCACTTTGGGATAAGACAGAGAGTATGTTCTTGATTGATACTGGCAATATACAAGAACCCGTTCGCTAAAGAGTATTAAGTGTTTCGACTATTTTCTCACGATCTATTCTCTTATCAAGAGACACCCGAAAGAAAAGATTTAAGCTGAGAAATTTGTCTGTCTGTATATTTCATATGAATATGAAATGTTCTATTTATAGAAACTAGAAAGGAGAATATGTCCTAAATATGCTGAGGCATATTCTAGAATTTCTTAATATATCTAAGAGAATATTCCTGATATGCCGGAAGCATATTCCAAGTAATATTCTTAGATGAAACTAAACAGAATATTGCCAAGGAATATTCTTAATAATATCTAAACAGATATTCCAAGGAATATTCTTTAGATTAGTTATCTAAAGAGAATATTCCTAGAATATTCTTATTAAATATACTAATAAATTAATAAATATTCCAAGAATATCTTAGTCAAAAATTCTAATAATTCTCACCAATTTAATTTATTGTCAAAACATCTTTTGGGTCCGGATTCATTTCACATTGATGGTGACATCCGTACCTTCCAAACCCATTTTCCAAATATCATGACTATAATCCCTCATTACACTAAATTACTAACATCCTCCCCAATTTAGTCAATTCCGATAACATGAGAAACACCAAACAAAACTAATGCTAAATAAAATCTTGAATATGAAATTTTCATCTTTAGTATATTACCCATTCCAAATATCAGATCGGGGGTTCTAAGATGAACCCTCCAAGCCCATTAAATTACCTGAAAATAAAACACACAACTTTCAAATACCTAAAGCTTATCCTGACACTATACAAGCATGTGTCCATATCCAATTCATAAATGTTG
>LBNU01016771.1:43204-57723 GCA_014162995.1 Artemisia annua | reverse complement strand
ATACAGTAATAGAAAACGACTCGAAAAGAGACGTTTTTATAAAATGAGTTACCATTCAATAAAATTATCAGAGTTTTTTATGAGGAGGTCCCTAAAATCTGAGTTTGTTATGAAATTTGAATGATAACTGAGTGAAAAGTCTAGCAAGCTTTGTGTCACTCCATGCCATAATTTCCGCAGAGCTTCGTTACCTAGGATACATGCTTAAAAGGGTCAACACTAAGGTTGAGTGAGATTCATAGGTTTAGGGTTTGGGTGAATACAAGTTCCCTGGGTTCAGTTGTTACACCCATCAGGGAAAATGTTGTGTGTGTGTGTGTGTGTGTGTGTGATAATTGTGATGCATGCACAATTATCAAGAGTGGGGTATGTTGCATTAAGCTCATGAAACCGCACGTTAACAATCCGGGTCATGGGGACTGCAGACCCAACCATGAGGGGACAAAAAGGATAACTTGCCAAACTTAATCCTTAGAGGTTACAAGTATAGTACTTATTGGTGCCCAAGACACAGGCAAACCAACGAGAGGTGTCAAACTCCAATAGATCTATCAACTATACTCGCGTTCACTTGTGTAAAACCCACAAGTGATTATGGCTTATGAATTTTAGTTATGTAATGGTGGCAGATGGTATCACTCGTGCAACATCCAAAGAAAAAGATTTGTATTTGGGTTTTAAAGCAAGTAGCTTGTATCCCCCTCACAGGGTTTGGAAAACATTTAGAAAGCGTTTAAAAGCAGTGAGGCTATGAAAACTCACTTGGGCTTAAGGCTATTTGATTGATGTCAAAGTGACTAGAGGTCTTGATTGCTTACTCACGTATCTTGAGGTCTATTATTGTTGTGGAGGCATGTCAAGTTCTAGTTGTTTTGTTTTAGGTTTATTAAGTGATTTATCTTAGGATTCTTAGATATAACATAACACCATTCAGGCCATCGTAATTCAGAAGTATAACTCCTCACATGAAGCTCCCAACTATTGTATTATGCTGCCAACATAATATTGTTCAGGCCATCATAATTCAGAAGTATATAACTCCTCACACGAAGTTACTTACACTGTTCAGGCCATCATAATTCAGAGGCCATGCATATAATCGTTTGAGGAGCCAGGGCACTTCAAATCGTAAACCCAGCAAACTCGTCAAAACGAAATATCCACATGATACCCCTCACATGAAGCTCCCTAGTATTGTGTTATGCTTCTAGCCTAAAAATAGGTTTGCTATATATATGAAAATAGTTTATTTTATAACCTTTAAGTTTCTATAATTACATAATCTACCCTATACTTATAATACTTAGATTACCTAAGTATATAACTATCTAAACCTCACATATTTAGTCCCTATACTTCTATATTTTGAGAAAATGGCAAAAATGACATTTGGACTTATAATTTTTCAGAATTTACTATTTATACCCATAATTTTATAACTTTTGCAAAACTAGTCCTTATAAGTTTATAAATATTTAACTTTTTATCCTAAGGTTATATAACTTTGCAAAAAGGGTCCTTATACTTATAACTTCTAAGAAATGTCAAAAATAGTCCCTAGAAGTAATATTTTTAGAAAGTTACCATATATACCCCTATGCATGGAAAACTTTGCAAAACTAGTCCTAATTTCATGCAAACTATCTTTTTATGATATAACTAAGTTTCCTAGCTTATAGTTAACTAATATTAGCTTATCCAAGTTACCTAAACTTGTTCATAGCATATGGAAAGGGCTTATAGCATAAAAATAGCAATTCGACTCATATTAGGGTTTTAAAAAGAAAACTAGAAAATTTTAGTGATCAAGGCTTAGGTAAGGGTTCCTATGTGATCTAAGGCAACCTATAACTATCCTAAGGCAGTACCTAAGTGATTAGAACTAGTGAAAAGCTTACTTGGTCGAAAAATGGAAATAGCGAGGGTTTAGGGTTTCTCGATGGGAAAACAACTCGACAAGGCCTCAAGGCTCATGGTACTCGACTTCTATGGCTACAAGGGTCCTAATACTACTACTAACTACAGAAATTTTGACGTATAGAAGTGTGGTGGTGTGATTTGAAATGGTGGAAGGGTTATGGGTATTTATAGGCTCGTTAGCCTTGGGGAGGAAGGAAAGGGAGTGCTAGGTGGCGAGAGGGGGGGGAGGTGACTCCTGGCAGCTATATATGACTAATACAAGCTACTATGGTGACTAAGAGTGCCTATAGGTCGGTCTAGGGTTCATGTGGTGGTGGTGAAGCTGCGGATGGAAGGTGGTGACAAATAGGTGATGCACCTACTTGTGTGCTAGCTAGGGAGGTGCTAGGGTGTGTGCTAAGCATGAGTAAGGTGCTAGGCTAGGTTCTTGAGGTGTTTGAGGTGCTTAGAGTACTTAGTTTTAGGATTAGGGTTAAGTTATGTTTAGTTATAACCTAATTTTGCTTAGTGAGAGATTAGGGTCTAGCTTAGAGTTTAGTGCCTAGGTTAGGGTCTTATGAGTGTTTAGTGGCTAATCCTAAGTCCTAAGAAGCTTATACTAAGTGGTGGTAGCTTATGGGAAAGATTTTGGAAGGTTTAACCTAGTTTCCGGGAAGTTATAACCTAGGTATGGTTTTGTGCTTAAGGGACTTGTACCTAGACTCTAAGAGGTTATACTAGGGTCTAATGATGCTAAGGTATCCTAATGATACTAAGGTAACTTATACATAAGCCTTGAACACTTTCAAACTAGTTCAGATAAGCAATTAGGGTTTTGTAAACACATAGGCCTGATTAGGGCTTAATTAGAGTTGGATTAGGGTTTTGTGATGAGTTTAGTGTTTTAGATTGATGAATTACTTATTATGGTGTTGTTGTGATCCTATACTTGACATACCAGGGGTTTATAGGATGTGTGGGTAGAGACATTTAGCTTGTGTGGATACGTGAGCAGGTCTAGAGAGTCACTTATGTAATGATATGCATGTAAAAGCAAAAATTTACCTGTGGAAATACCTACTATAGGTATTGTAGTAGAAATGATGTTGGTGGGATTTTGTGGGTTGTTATAGTCTTAACCCCTAAGAAGAAATCTCGTCCCGAGATTTAGATGAACGTAGAGATAGAGGGTGAAAGAATCGATGAAAAGAGGAAGTATAAGAGGAAGAGAGGTATGGTACAAACGAGTTAGGAGATGTTTGTACATGTGCCAGATACTTAGACTCACTTATTTATATTTCATCACTTATAAGTAAAGGCGTCCCAATTCTTATAAGCATGAGTTTATAAATTCATGATCTATTGATTTATAATTTTCTTATTAAAATGAAAGAGCGTCCTGATTCATTTTAACAAAAATGATCATAAATCATCCTTAAGTAGTATCGGCGAAAGAGGAAAGGAGTCTACCACACTTAAGGTAATGTGGTACGGAAATGTTAGAAAGAGGAAACAAGTTCCAGCCATGGTAGAAACGAGTTCTAGCCAGGGTGGAGACGGGTTCTAGCCATGGTGAAAACAAGTTCTATCCATGATGGAGACATGCTCTAACCATGACAGAGACAAGTTCTAGCCATGGTGGCTAGTTCCATAGCTATTCTGTTACCAATTAGCTACATCTCGAGTGATGAGCATCGTCAATCTCATCTTTACAATTCTTGTAAAGTGAGATAGTATAATATCGTAGTTGAACATAATGAGGATTAAAGTTCGACATAGATATTCTTACAAGATCTAACTAATAGAATCTTGTGATGTGACGAGAAATACAAGTTCTAACTCTTAGAACGTTGTAGGAGGAGGTACGGAGAGAGTTTAGAGTAAGAAAGAAATAGAGGAAAAACGACAGGGGAGTAAAACAAAAAGGGCAGGAGGATAAAGTTTAAATGGGAGGATAAGGGGAAGTGGGAGAGTAAAGTTTAAAACGGAGAAGCGGGATGTAAAGTGATTGGATAGGATTTAAGACAGAGGAATAGGATACCGGAAGGGACGGTATTCTAAGTAAGGATAAGATTTACTAGGTTCCTTTAAGTTTTGTTTTCTTCCTAAGGTTCTTCAAATTTTCTAGCACTAGGCTTAAAGTTTAGGGGTGATGTTTCGGTTTTAATCATTGATGATGATCCTATAAAGGGAGAAGGACTAGGTGGAATAGGTGGTTCTTTAGCTAGGGTTTCATTAGGAGTATTACTATTCTTAGGTGGGTCTTTGGGCTTAATCGTTTGGCCTAAGTTGTCTATTACTACTAGTACCACTATGATTATAAGCAAGGTTGCAAAAATCGCAAAATCGGTAGTCGGGCGGTCGACCACCTTGTAGCTTGTAATCGGTCTAGGCGGGATTAATCGGTGATTAATCGGATTGGCATTACTGACTAATTTTGGTTATTTCCGGCAAGTTTTGTGTATTTCCGGTGAGTTTTAGGTATTTCCAGCAAGGTATCTTCTAAAAAACAACTTGTAATAGACTTAAACAGTTACTATAAGTGATCAAAGTAAGTCTACAGTGAGTTTTGGGTACTTCCGGCAAGATTTATAGGTTTTCAGCAAGTTTGACCACCATTGACCACTGTTGATCGCCGTTGACCTATTTGTTTGACCTAGTTACATAAATCGGTAAGGTTGGTGGCCTTGTAGCACCTAATCAGCGATTAATCGGCCTTGTAGACCTTTTTTTGCAACACTGATTATAAGTATAATTATTCCTAAATACTTGAAACCAGTTAGGGTAGTATCCATAGTATCTTCTAAGTAGATTTCCTAATATGTAACCTATGAAACGTCAAGTCTAAGTAGTTTTAATATCCTTAAATAAATTTTCCTAGTTTCTATAAGTAAAGGTCTTAAGTTCATAAACCACTAATCAGATCCATTAATGTTTCTTAGTTATTTTCTAGAGATTCAATTTTCTAAGATCCTCGAAATATTATATGGGTATCCTAAGGGACTAGGTAAAGGCAAATTATGATCTTAAAACGACTTATTCCTATATGGTAGGAGCTTGCTAATGTGCCTATATGGTAGAAGCTTGCTAATGTGTCTATATGGTAGAAGCTTGCTAATGTGTCTATCCTAAACTAGGGGTTTAAAGGCTTAAGGTGGAGGCTTACTATTTAATTCTTTGTTTTTCCTAAAATTCCTTATATCTAATCTGTGTTCTAGTTCTAATGCCCTCGATAAAGTTCTTAAATTAAATCTATTTTAATTTTTAACTTCAATGTTATTCTTGGTGATGTCTTAGGGTAGCCTAACTTCGTAATTTAAGGTATTCTATTTCTATCTTCCAGAGGCATCCTAAAGTCATTTCTATTCCTAAGTATGGGTATTCTAGGGAGAGTAACTAGGGGTTTTCTAAGAATGAGAAATTTTCTTTTAGGAATCATAGTAATCTTAAGGAAGGAAGGAGAGGAGGAAGGGAATATACTTGTATATAATTACTATATACTTGTATATAAGAATAGTTAGGGAAAGATCTTCTAACTAAGAAGGAGTCTAAAGAAGTAGTGAAAACCGGAAACAAGAGAAAGAATTCAGATATCTATGATGTAGAATAAGAATTCTCATCATTAGTATCCTATGAAATGATAGAGCAAGTGTTTTTAAGAGATTTTGAGTGAAAAGGAGAAGGTACGAAAGGAGTTGTTATACATGACATAGAATGTCATGGAATAACGGAAGAGAAAGTCACAACCGCATAAGGTCATAAATGACTTGTTATACTTAGATTTCTAACAAGTGTCGTTATTTATGCCAAATGTCTTGTTGTTGGATTTAAGAGGGTAGGGTTTTTAGGCAGATTGCCCGAGGAAAAAGAAAATCAATGGAAGAGAAAGAAGAGAGGACGGATTTTATAGAATGAAGCTTTAGGCTTTCCCCAAACCTAAAGTTCATGAACGAGTATCCTTATGAGACGGCTCTCAATAAGGACTTGGGTTTGAAATCGAAACCCAAACGAGTTAGAGGTTAAAAGTGATAAGAGTCTATATGTCTAAGGCATCGAGGTCCTAATGTTTTTAAGGGTTATGATAGAGTAAGGGTTTAAGGTGGGTTATAACAAGTACCCAACTTGTTATGTTTTTATGAAATATTCCTAAATTCCTAGGGATTCTTACAGGGTTCAAGATGACCTAAGGTAATCAAGGAAAGGTATACTTAATTCTAGGTTGACTAGGTTATCCAAATTTTGAGGGACACTAGGAAGTATCAGTAAGAGGTACCTAAGTCTTATTATTGATTTCCTATCTTACATATCCTAAAAGTATTACTATACTAACCATCCCTAAAGTAAGATTCTTAAGGCATACCACTTAGGGGTTTCTTCCAAGGTTTTCCTAAATCTAGGGGTTCACAGTATTTCCTAAATTTGATTGATGACATTCCTCGTCATCATCAATCATCTTTTCTAAGGTACGGATTCTAAAACGGGCAAAGGCTATCTTATGGTGGTGTCTCATTTGATTCTTTTGTAATTTACCTATCCTAAAACAGGCTTGTGCTAGGGTATTTCTTAAATTACTATAGTCGGTTCGGGTACCTAAGTAATTATCATGACCTTCTTCTATCTTCCCAATAAGGTCAACGAAAATTCCATCTAAATTATTTAAAATTTCTTCTACCTGATTTTCCTGATTTTCTAAGGTTATCTTAGTGGAATTTTCTCCGACTCCAAATTTCCAAGATGAAGTGGGAGGGTTTACTAAGTAAGGTGTGGGTGCTATGGTATAGGGTTGCCTAGCTATATAAGGTGTTCTAGGGAGAAAGAAACCATGTGGTTCTAACCTAGGTGTGGGAAAAGGTGGGTGTAGGATAGTGTTTGGGGAAGTGATAGGTGATGCCTTAGCATAGAAATCTCTTATCTGTTTTGGGTGTGGGTCATCTATAAAAGGTGTAAAACCTAAGGGTGACGGCGTATCTATACTATTCCTAGGGCTATTTGGGGAATCGGGAAAAAGATTTCTAAGGCTAAAATCTGAATCATTCGGAGAGGGATGAACATTCTCCGTATGTATTCCGGATGGGGTAATAATAGAGTAGTGGGGAACAGGCATATCTATCTAATAATGCAGAAATTAATATATGCTAAAGTAATAGTCAGATAATACCTATTATGCAGATCTAATGCACGTATGGCTCTGGGAAAAGGCATCGGGGAGTGTAGTGGCACAAAGGACTTTCTCGGGTATTAGGAAAAATAGTTGTAGTTTAGGTTTTGACCTTGTTCTCTACAATTAAGGCTCTGATACCAATCTGTAACACCCCCATTTTCACAGATTGCAGCGGAATTTGGATCTGGGGTATTACTTCATGGAATCGCAGATACAGTAATAGAAAACGACTCGAAAAGAGACGTTTTTATAAAATGAGTTACCATTCAATAAAATTATCAGAGTTTTATAAGAGGAGGTCCCCAAAATCTGAGTTTGTTATGAAATTTGAATGATAACTGAGTGAAAAGTCCTGCAAGCTTTGTGCCACTCCATGCCATAATTTCCGCAGAGCTTCGTTACCTAGGATACATGCTTAAAAGGGTCAACACTAAGGTTGAGTGAGATTCATAGGTTTAGGGTTTGGGTGAATACAAGTTCCCTGGGTTCAGTTGTTACACCCATCGGGTAAAATGTTGTGTATGTGTGTGTGATAATTGTGATGCATGCACAATTATCAAGAGTGGGGTATGTTGCACTAAGCTCATGAAACTGCACGTTAACAGTCTGGGTCATGGGGGCTGCAGACCCAACCATGAGGGGACAAGAAGGATAACTTGCCAAAGTTAATCCTTAGAGGTTTCAATTATAGTACTTATTGGTGCCCAAGACACAGGAAACCAATAGGAGGTGTCAAACTTCAATAGATCTATCAATTATACTAGCGTTCACTTGTGTAAAACCCACAAGTCATTATGGCTCATGAATTTTAGTTATGTAATGGTGGCAGATAGTATCACTCGTGCAATAACTAAAGAAAAAGACTTGTATTTGGTTTTTAAAGCAAGTAGCATGTATCCCCCTCACAGGGTTTGGAAAACATTTAGAAAGCGTTTAAAAGGTGTGAGGCTATGAAAACTCACTTGGGCTTAAGGCTATTTGATTGATGTCAAAGTGACTAAAGGTCTAGACTGCTTACTCACGTATCTTGAGGTCTATTATTGTTGTGGAGGCATGTCAAGCTCTAATTGTTTTGTTTTAGGTTTATTAAGTGATTTATCTTAGGATTCTTAGATATAACATAACACCGTTCAGGCCATCGTAATTCAGAAGTATAACTCCTCACATGAAGCTCCCTACTATTGTATTATGCTACCAACATAATACTGTTCGGGCCATCATAATTCAGAAGTATATAACTCCTCACACGAAGGGCCATCATAATTCAGAAGTATATAACTCCTCACATGAAGTTCTTTACTATTGAGTTATATTGTTATTAGAGTTTGGTTATAACATAACACCGTTCGGGCCATCATAATTCAGAGGCCATGCATATAATCGTTTGAAAAGCCAGGGCACTTTAAATCGTAAACCCAGCAAACTCGTCAAAACGAAATATCCACATGATATCCCTCACATGAAGCTCCCTAGTATTGTGTTATGCTTCTAACCTTAAAATAGGTTTGCTATATATATCAAAATAGTTTATTTTATAACCTTTAAGTTTCTATAATTACAAAATCTACCCTATACTTATAATACTTATATTACCTAGGTATATAACTATCTAAACCTCACATATTTAGTCCCTATACTTCTATATTTTGAGAAAATGGCAAAAATGACCCTTGGACTTATAAGTTTTCAGAATTTACTATTTATACCCTTAATTTTATAACTTTTGCAAAACTAGTCTTTAAAAGTTTATAACTATTTAACTTTTTATCCTAAGGTTATATAACATTGCAAAAAGGGTCCTTATACTTATAACTTCTAAGAAATGTCAAAAATAGTCCCTAGACTTAGTATTTTTAGAAAGTTACCATATATACCCCTATGCATGGAAAACTTTGCAAAACTAGTCCTAATTCTATGCAAACTATATTTTTATGATATAACTAAGTTTCCTAGCTTATGGTTAACTAATATTAGCTTATCTAAGTTACCTAAACTTTTTCATAGCTCATGGAAAGGGCTTATAGAATAAAAATAGCAATTCGACTCATATTAGGGTTTTAAAAAGAAAACTAGCAAATTTTAGTGATCAAGGCTTAGGTAAGGGTTCCTATGTGATCTAAGGTAACCTATAACTATCCTAAGGCAATACCTAAGTGATTAGAACTAGTGAAAAGCTTACTTGGTCAAAAAATGGAAATAGCGAGGGTTTAGGATTTCTCGATGGGAAAACAACTCGACAAGGCCTCAAGGCTCATGGTACTCGACTTCTATGGCTACAAGGGTCCTAACACTACTACTAACTATAGAAAGTTTGAGGTATAGAAGTGTGGTGGTGTGATTTGAAATGGTGGAAGGGTTATGGGTATTTATAGGCTCGTTAGCCTTAGGGAGGAAGGAAAGGGAGTGCTAGGTGGGGAGAGGGGGGGAGGTGACTCATTGCAGCTATACATGACTATTACAAGCTACCATGGTGACTAAGGGTGCCTATAGGTCGGTCTAGGGTTCATGTGGTGGTGGTGAAGCCGACTAGGGAAGGTGGTGACTTGTAGGTGATGCACCTACTTGTGTGCTAGCTATGGAGGTGATAGGGTGCGTGCTAAGCATGACTAAGATGCTAGGCTAGGTGCTTGAGGTGTTTGAGGTGCTTAGAGTACTTAGTTTTAGGACTAGGGTTAAGTTATATTTAGTTATAACCTAAGTTTGCTTAGTGAGAGATTAGGATCTAGCTTAGGGTTTAGTTCCTAGGTTAGGGTCCTATGAGTGTCTAATGACTAATACTAAGTCCTAAGAAGCTTATACTAAGTGGTGGTAGCTTATGGGAAAGTTTTGGGAAGGTTTAACCTAGTTTCTGGGAAGTTATAACCTAGTTATGGTTTTGTGCTTAAGGGACTTGTACCTAGACTCTAAGAGGTTGTACTAGGGTCTAATGATGCTAAGGTATCCTAACGATACTAAGGTAACTTATACATAAGCCTTGAACACTTTCAAACTAGTTGATGCGCGTGATGTGTCGTTGTGGTTTAGCAGTGTTAAAGCCTATTCAAGTTTTACATTTATATTTAGCTGACTTATCAATAACACACACACATAACGAGCAGTGTACCCGGTCAGTTTGTATATAATGGTAAGCAGAGTGTCGATCACTAAGAGTGGAACGTATTATCTAGTTATCCTAATCAGTATTTTAATATCTAAGTTAGCTTTACAGTCTAATCTAACGAAAGGGGGTTCAGCCTGAGAGACTGGCACAAGTTTGGTTATCTAATTAAACAGTAAAAACTAATGAGAACGAATCAGCGAATAGCATACACGTACACAGATAGATAATAGAGACAATAAGAAGACCTGTCCTGATAATTAAGCAGCTTGTCACTTGTTTTATTGCTAGTTTATATGAAGTGTATATAATTAAGCCCGTACTCGTTGGTTTCATTATATCGGCAAGTAAACCCTTAATGATTACATATGAATATCCTACTTATCCAAAGACATCGGATTAAATAGGCGAGGAAGGGGTATGGCGGCCCAAGCAGTGCTCAGCTAGACACAGAGGTAATCAATGCACTAATATAAGTTCACCAAAGACATCAAACATATATACTTTAATTGATGGGAAAGCAATTTTAAGGCGGGCATTTGATTTTGCGTACTCACAAACTACCGGCCATCAATCCCGATGAATTAAAGCTTACTATTACAATAAAACAAAACTACTTAATGAATTGAATACATGCATGACCTTCTTACAGCTCTAAGATCTTCGTTTGGGGTGTGTCTTGTGTTGCTTGTTCGTCTGAATTCGCCTCCTTAGGGTTATGGTGCACACCAAATTCATCTAGGTCTTGGGGTATTTATAGTTTCTGTCTGAGGGTTCGATGTGGCGCATGTAATGAGCAGATGCGGCGCATTGACTTAACTTCGCGTGGGGTCTAAGCTTATTATATTCTGGAATATTCGTACACCGCCATTAGATGCGGCGTAACTTGAATTTTTGTGTGGCGCATGTCCTTCAGTTGTCTTGGATTGTTTCTGGTGAAGTCTTGATAGTGATACGCCGTATGTCAATTGTGTGATGCGGCGTATCTGGAGTAGAACGAGCTTGATCTTCTTCTTTGACCAAAGTTTCATATGCGGCGCATGGTAGAATTCGATGCGGCGCATTCTTCAAAGTCTGGCAATGGTCTTCGAATTCATCTAAGTATGATATTGCGGCGTATCTGTTGAGTTAGATACGGCGCATCGTGTGGGTTTCAGTAGACTTTTGACATCTTGCTCATATTGCTCCGTAATTAGTCCAAAATTTCCAAGTTTCACCTTTTACCTGTTTTTACCTGAGAATCACTAAAGTAAACATTAAAGCACCGATTCTCATACATAATAGAGTAAAACAAGTTAAGTAAATAGGATAAATGATGATAATAAAATGTACTTATTTGAGTTCATCAAATATCCCCCCACTTGAACTTTACTTGTCCCCAAGTAAACCTTAGATTTAATCTTATAAAAATGTATCCTAAATGGTATTAGGATTTGTTTTTAATAGTTAAGCACGTATTCGTTTTATCATAATCACACAACCAACCACTTAACGAAGTAGAAACAAAATGATTTTTCAATATAATTTTTTTTATTCTATTTTGACTTTGGGTTAAAAAGGGTGGACCGGGTTGTGGGGATATTTGGGTCACGGGTTTTAATAAGAGTTGGGCTTTTGGGTTTTGTTTTGTTATGGGCTAGAGGTAGGGTGTAAGGGTTAAAGGGTTTGGGCTTGGCAGATAATGGGTTATGGTTTTGGGTTTTAGTATGTTTAAGGATCCGGTTGTATAGTAGACTTAGCTAGGGACCATTTTGTAATTTCTGGTTTTCTAGGGACCAAATCTGCCATCTTTCATAAATATTATCCAAGGACCAATCTTGTCAACTCTTAAATACTTGAGGGTCTTGACATGTAATTTCTTCAATTATAGACTTTAGGGACCATTTTTGACAAGTCTTGAAAGTTCAGGGACCATTCTTGTAAATTTCATCAAACTTCTTTCAGGGGCCATTATTGCCATATCTTCAAACTTCAAGGACCTTATTTGACTTTTTGGGCTTTTTTTGACTTTTTAGCATTCCCGGCCTCGGCTTTAACACTTTCCATTCTCGTGCTCGTTTTTGTCGGTTTTCTTTGATTTTTTGTCCATTTTTTGAAATATACATACCTGCACGATCACAAACACAAAAACACAAGATATTTGGCATTTATGGTTAGTTTTTGGTCGTTTTGGTCGGATTTTAGGTCAAACAAAGGTGTGTATTTTAACATATACCAATGACATTCCTCGTCATCATCAATCATCTTTTCTTTTGTAATTTACCTATCCTAAAACAGGCTTGTGCTAGGGTATTTCTTAAATTACTATAGTCGGGTCGGGTATCTAAGTTTTTATCATGACCTTCTTCTATCTTCCCAATAAGGTCAAGGAAAATTTCATCTAAATTATTTAAAAAATTTTCTACATGATTTTCCTAATTTTCTAAGGTTATCTTAGTGGAATTTTCTCCGACTCCAAATTTCCAAGATGAAGTGGGAGGGTTTACTAAGTAAGGTGTGGGTGCTATGGTATAGGGTTGCCTAGGTATATAAGGTGTTCTAGGGAGAAAGAAACCATGTGGTTCTAACCTAGGTGTGGGAAAAGGTGGGTGTAGGATAGTGTTTGGGGAAGTGATAGGTGATGCCTTAGCATAGAAATCTCTTATATGTTTTAGGTGTGGGTCATCTATAAAAGGTGTAAAACCTAAGGGTGACGACGTATCTATACTATTCCTAGGGCTATTCGGGGAATCGGGAAAAAGATTTCTAAGGCTAAAATCCGAATCATTCGGAGAGGGATGAACATTCTCCGTATGTATTTCGGATGGGGTAATAGTAGAGTAGTGGGGAGCAGGCATATCTATCTAATAATGCAGAAATTAATATATGCTAAAGTAATAGTCAAATAATACCTATTATGCAGATCTAATGCACGTATGGCTCTGGGAAAAGGCATTGGGGAGTGTAGTGGCACAAAGGACTTTCTCGGGTATTGGGGAAAATAGTTGTAGTTTAGGTTTTGACCTTGTTCTCTACAACTGAGGCTCTGATACCAATCTGTAACACCCCCATTTTCACAGATCGCAGCGGAAGTTGGATCTGGGGTATTACTTCATGGAATCACAGATACAGTAATAGAAAACGACTCGAAAAGAGACGTTTTTATAAAATGGGTTACCATTCAATAAAATTATCAGTTTTATAAGAGGAGGTCCCCAAGATCTAAGTTTGTTATGAAATTTGAATGATAACTGAGTGAAAGTCCTGCAAGCTTTGTGCCACTCCATGCCATAATTTCCACAGAGCTTCGTTACCTAGGATACATGCTTAAAAAGGGTCAACACTAAGGTTGAGTGAGATTCATAGGTTTAGGGTTTGGGTGAATACAAGTTCCCTGGGTTCAGTTGTTACACCCATCGGGGAAAATGTATAGTTTTTATGATAATTGTAATGCATGTACAATTATCAAGAAGTGTGGTTTGTTGCACTAAGCTCATGAAACTGCACGTTAACAGTCCAGGTCATGGGGGCTGCAGACCCAACCATGAGGGGACAAGAAGGATAACTTGCCAAAGTTAATCCTTAGAGGTTTCAAGTATAGTACTTATTGGTGCCCAAGACACAGGCAAACCAACGGGAGGTGTCAAACTCCAATAGATCTATCAACTATACTCGCGTTCACTTGTGTAATACCCACAAGTGATTATGGCTCATGAATTTTAGTTATGTAATGGTGGCAGATAGTATCACTCGTGCAACAACCAAAGAAAAAGACTTGTATTCGGTTTTTAAAGCAAGTAGCATGTATCCCTCTCACAGGGTTTGGAAAACATTTAGAAAGCGTTTAAAAGGTGTAAGGCTATGAAAACTCACCTGGGCTTAAGGCTATTTGAGTGACTAGAGGTCTAGACTGCTTACTCACGTATCTTGAGGTCTATTATTGTTGTGGAGGCATGTCAAGCTCTAGTTGTTTTGTTTTAGTCTTATTAAGTGATTTATCTTAGGATTCTTAGATATAACATAACACCGTTCAGGCCATCGTAATTCAGAAGTATAACTCCTCACATGAAGCTCCCTACTATTGTATTATGCTGCCAACATAATACTGTTCGGGCCATCATAATTCAGAAGTATATAACTCCTCACACGAAGTTCCTTACTATTGAGTTATATTGTTATTAGAGTTTGGTTATAACATAACACCGTTCGGGCCATCATAATTCAAAGACCATGCATATAACCGTTCGGGCCATCATACGTCAAAATGAAATATCCACATGATACCCCTCACATGAAGCTCCCTAGTATTGTGTTATGCTTCTAACCTAAAAATAGGTTTGTTATATATATATATATATATATATATATATATATATATATATA
>LBNU01016771.1:2578-19234 GCA_014162995.1 Artemisia annua | reverse complement strand
CTAGTTCACATTTTTAGATTATTTTCATGTCGTTTTTATGCTAAACTCTTTATTATTCTGTATTTTACATTTTCAAGTACTCTGTTTCCTTGTTTCATTGTTATTTAATATATTGCAAGTTTCAATTTCAGTATTTCTTTCAATTTCAGTATTTACTTTTCATATTGTCCCTTTCAAGATTCCAAAATCTTGAATTGTGGTTGTGGTACTGTATAAGGACTCTATAATCATCACATAAGCTCCTAGAAAGCTTATAAGAGCTTTTAGAAATCTTAAAATACAGTCTAGCATCAAAAAGAAAAAAATACAAAAAATCAAAAAAAATACAGTGAAAAATAAAAAAAATTGGTGAAGAAGATAGAAGAAAGCTGGAGCATTGTTAATTTTGGATGGCAATGGGTTAGTGAACCTGTGGAGGTTCTATAGGAAGTGATTTGGTCCCTTGGTTCATGTTTTTAGCTGGATTGCAAATTTGATATCACACTCCAGGGAACATAACGAACCCAGGGAATCATTGTATTCTCCAGGATACATTTGCATTGAATCCTCCAGCAGTTTTGACTTTCTGTTGACCAAATCCTTGGTTGACAAATAAGTTGACCGTTTGGGGAGCGATTAACCTATTGGAATTTTGAACCTTGGAATTTGACGACTTTCATTTAGTCACATTCCTATCGATAGAGTTTGTCAAAACTCGCTAAAGGATCCTAAACTCGCGTAGTGCACGTAAAGATGAATCCTCGTGCGTATGTGCTTATTTCTTTCAGAACCTGATGGGTAACTGGAGTTGAATCATGAGGACACGATTCTTCTAAGGAGGTGGGACTGTGACAACTCGCAAATTTCGGTTTCCCATATGTTTAATTGTTATTCTCTTTATTTATATTTCGGGAACGTTTGTCGAAGTTTAGAATACTAACCGCGAAATTTGGCTATAAACCGATTAAAACATGAATATCAATTATTTTGGGTGACGGGAAATAAAGCTATACGTATTTATAATAAACGTTTATGTAAAAACGTAACTAAAATATATGGAAATACATTCGGGTGCTCGTTCGAGGTTGTACCCTTACCCTTTTAGACCAACCGTTTAGTATCGATTTGATGCCGATAGAGCTTGGGAGTTTTGACATTGTGATTGGAATGGATTGGTTATCCAAACACCAAGCGAGTATTGTTTGTGGTGAACGAGTTATTCATATCCCTTTTGATGGAGAGATTTTGATTGTTCGAGGCGATAGGAGTGGAACTTGCCTGAACATCATATCGTGTATTAAGACCATGAAATACATCGAGAAAGGATGTCATGCATTCGTAGCTCACGTGGCTAAGAAGGAGTCGGGAGAGAAGCGACTCAAGGATGTTCCTGTAGTGCATGATTTTCCTGAGATATTTCCTGAAGACTTGCCGGGCCTTCCGCCAGCTCGACAAGTGGAGTTTCGCATCGATTTAGTTCCAGGAGCCGCACCTGTTGCGCGTGCGCCATATCGACTAGCACCATCGGAGATGGAGGAATTGTCCAAGCAATTGCAGGAATTGCTGGATAAAGGATTCATTAGGCCTAGTTCTTCGCCTTGGGGAGCTCCAGTATTGTTTGTGAAGAAGAAGGATGGATCGTTTAGGATGTGTATTGATTACCGTGAGTTGAATAAGTTGACGGTGAAGAACCGTGGTTTGCTAGAGCAACCTGAGATCCCAGAATGGAAATGGGAGAGGATTACGATGGATTTTGTCACTAAGTTACCTAAGACTTCTGTTGGATTCGATGCTATTTGGGTAATAGTAGATCGATTGACGAAATCTGCTCACTTTTTGTCGATTAAGGAGAACTATAGTATGGATAAGCTGACTAGACTCTACGTGAAAGAGATAGTCTCTCGACATGGAGTACCTGTGTCTATCATATCCGATAGGGATAGCAGGTTTACTTCGAAGTTTTGGCAGTCACTCCAGAATTCGTTTGGAACACAACTTGATATGAGTACCGCTTACCATCCACAGACCGATGGTCAAAGCGAGAGAACTATTCAGACTTTAGAGGATATGCTGCGTGCATGTGTGATAGATTTCGGAAATGGATGGGATATCCATTTGCCTTTAGTTGAGTTTTCCTACAACAATAGTTATCATGCGAGTATTAAGGCCGCGCCTTTCGAAGCACTTTATGGTCGAAAGTGTCGTTCGCCCATTTGTTGGGATGAAGTAGGAGAAGCACAGCTTATCGGTCCGGACTTAGTCCGAGAGACGACCGAGAAGATTGCTCAGATTAAGGAACGATTGAAAGTAGCTCGTGATCGTCAGAAGAGTTACGCAGATGTGAGGCGTAAACCCCTGGAGTTTCAGGTAGGAGATCGGGTTATGTTGAAAGTATCACCTTGGAAAGGTGTGATCAGGTTCGGTAAAAGAGGAAAACTGAACCCTAGGTATGTTGGACCTTTTAAGATTGTAGAAAGGATTGGTCCCGTGGCATATAAGTTGGAATTGCCACCTGAACTGAGTAGAGTTCACCCTACCTTCCACGTATCCAATCTAAAGAAGTGTTTGGTTGATGAGACCGCGGTGATTCCGCTTGATGAGATTGAGATAGATGAGCAGTTACATTTTGTGGAAGAACCTGTTGAGATTATGGATCGCGAGATTAAGCGATTGAAGAAGAGTCGTATCCCTCTTGTGAAAGTTCGTTGGAATTCCAAGAGAGGACCTGAGTACACTTGGGAACGCGAGGATGAGTTTAAACGCAAGTACCCAAAACTCTTCAAAACCGGGACTGGTGACCTAGACTAAATCCGGGACGGATTTCTAAATATGATGTATGTTATGTAACACCTGGTATTTTTCCTAAAACCTAATCCTAGCCAAACTTCTATTTTTAGAGCCTGAAACGTTTTAAAACTTTAAAGCATGTTAAATTGGATTTGAAGAGCGTGAGATATATTAGGAACGAGAATTTATTTGTAGACTAGCTCAGCACAACCTAGAAAAACTCGAATTTGTTTCACTTGCCAAATTATTTGATTTATTATGAGTTTGAGAAAAACTATGAAGTTTATGCTTGATTTTATTGGAAAAACTATTTCGAGAACGATGGCGCAAGTTTTATAATTTTTCGAGTCCGTTTGCTAAGTCATTTGAGTCCCGAACCGTTTTATGAAGAAGATTAGCTAAAACCCACCCAAACTACTTCCCCTATAAATACCCCCACCCTACACCCTTAATTCATTTTACACACTCCAAAAACACACACACTTCTCCTCCCTCTCTCTTCTTTCTCTCTCTAAATCCGGCCACCCTACCCCTTCGCCGGCGCCGCCCCTTATTCCGGTCACCGGAAAATTTTCCGGCCACCTCACGTTACACCACCCATACCATCTTGTAGATCGGGACATCCCCGACTCATCCCCGCAACCCGTTTCACCCCAAACAAACCCACGCGCCCTAGATCTTAAAAACAAGATTCGACTTTTAGTGTTTTCCGGCCAAACCCATATTTTCCGACGAGACCAAGTGGTATTCGACCCCCTAACCCTCTTCTAATCACGTTTTCTTAATAAAAACACCATTTTACCAAAACCCTAAATTCGTTAATAATTAAAACCGAAGGTTTTGTTTTTGTTTTTGTTAAATTCGTTTTAAAAATGTTTAAATAATATGAAACTCGTGTGGATTCTTGGTTTTGGTTCGAACTCGTCGTGACTCGGTCGACTCACCGAGTCAACTCGGTTGACTCGGTGAGGTTTGAGGTTATTTTTGCGTTTGGTTCGAGTTAGGTGACGAGTGGAGTTGTATTTTGGTTGTGGATGATTAATTTTGGGTCCGTTTGGTTGTTTTCGTGGCTCGGCAGCCCTAGGCCACCACCACCGAACCATTTGAGTGGTGGTGGGTGGTCATGGGTTGTGGTGATTATGGTATTTGGTCACTTGGTTTGTGAATAATTAGATTAGATTAGTTTTGGTGAAGCCGATGTGGTATTGGGATTGAAGTTGTGGTTATTAGGATTAGTGACGGGTTTAGGATTAGATTTGGTATTTTTGGTGAAAGCGAGACATGGGATTGTGATGTTTGTTTCGGATTTGGTTTTGGTTATGTTTTGTCGGGATTGGTTATTAGTCTCGGATGGTTATTGTTATTATTATAACCTTATTATTATTATTATTAGTTTTTAAACGGTAAATATTAATACGGAATAATAACTATGAAATTAAAATATAAAATTGTTAAAGTTAATTTAATTTGGATGACGGACTTGGTATCCGCTTTGATGACTTATATTATGACTTGTGAACTTGTATTGGACGTATTGGATTTGCGGCTATGGTTATTTGGACTTATGGACCCTTTGGTACACGAGACGGTAGGGTACGTTAGGCCCTTAAAGATCTTAACGTACCTGGAACCCGAACTATACGAAATGGTCGATAAACCTGAACAACTAATGGACAACGTGAATGATATATCCAATCATATTAATATCTACACTTATATTATTATTAACGTTATTTGTATTTAAAAGAGTCGATGACTCGGGAAATGCTTTATAAACGGGCAGGTCATGCCGAAATTTACTAAAATTAATTATTATCTTTACTATACTTTATCAAATATAATCTTAATATATTTTGGGAAATGGGTAATACCGAGACTATTAGGAATTGTTGTCTTTATCTATTCGTGTCTTTTATTCTTTTCTGTTCTTCCTTTCTTTTGACGAGTATTCTTCGAGTCTTTGTTGTTTTCTCATATGTTTTAAGGTTCGCCGACTTGTTCTTTTCTATCTTTCTTCCACACGAGACTACTTTTGGAAAATGTTTTCTTTCAAACGCCATCATCTTTTATAAAACTTCATTCAAGCATTAACTATTAAAGTATTCGAGTACTATTGCTGAGTTATGATATTTATATGATTAGGTTGTGCTGAGGATTGTCTGCTGTGAGGCGTATTTGTTTGGTTGACATATATATCTCGTTACCTGCTGTTGTTAAGGTGTGATTCATAGCCCCACTTTTTATCTTTTAAATGTTTATAAACCCATGGGGTGAGATACATGCTTTAAATGTTTTCTGAGCACAAGTATTTTTGGTATGCTTTCCTGATTGGTATGCTTTCCTGACGATGTGCTAAGTAGCTCTGCCTTGCCTATGCAAGACCCTCAGATCATGAACCATTAATCACTTGCGAGTGAACGCGAATATAGGGATATAGCGCTATAGGAATTGACCCTCCCACTCCTTTTGCTAGATAGGCAAATTGTGGTGTACTATATTCGATTTGTCGAGTAAATGGCAAGTGCTCGACCTTGAGGGCATTGTTATACTATGAAATTCCGCGGTTATATTGATATTATGATTGTGGTTAACGTTTGCGTGTCATGAGCTTAGCATCATCAACAATGTTATATGCACAGGGATGCCTCTATACATTGGTTGTTATCTTGATTACCCGATATTAGCATATGTTGCTCATATCTTATGATTAAACCTTGTGCTCAACTTTATATTTTAAACCTATGGATTACACTCAACCTTTGTGTTGACTTTTTAAGCATGTATTTTCAGGTAATGATGTTTAGCTTGGCATGATGATATAATGGGCGTGGAGGAGTGGCATTGGCTGGAGTGGTATTCTGTCACGGCAGCTTAACTACTTTACTACCCTATTTTTACATGTCATTCGTCAAACCTTTTGTGTCTTTTACATTTCCGCTGCTATACTTTGTTTATTTTTCCGCTGCAAACTCTATTTACTTTTCCGCTGCAACTTTTATATAAAGAGTACTTGTACTCTAAATGGTTTATAAATCGAATGATATGTTTTGGTCACATTTTAAACGTCCCGAGTTGTGGTCGTTTACTATAAATGTGCCTGGTTTCTATTTTCGTAATACCCCCAGCACTGTAGCTGCCATATTTGAGTTGGGGGTGTTACAGATGTGTAGATTAAGTAAACAGTAAATAAAGGCAATAAGGCGAATGACACACACGTACACAGATAGAAAACAGATACAGATAAGAGGCCTGACTGATAGCAAGGAAGATATAACTCGTTTAATTGCTTAGCTTATTTAAGATGAGTACTAAAATCAGTTCTCTCTCAGTGGGTGCTTATGTGTATGCGTATATCATTCCAATGTCTAGATCCAGTCTAAACGTCTAGATTTCGGGTATTAAGTCTTCTTGATGGACTAATCCTGTTACGATTAATCAGATATCCGCATAAAGTCCACCTTAATGATTACTAAGTTTACGTATTATTTATCCCGTAAGGGATTACATTAATCATACAAACGATGTTAATGAAGTAATTGTGCGAGCCTAAGGTCAACAAGGCACGATAAACTATGCAAGTAATCAAAACATACATATAAGCATCCAATAAAACATCAAATATTCTTTATAAAAGCTGGAAACAATTAAGTCCGATCAAATAGTGAAAAAGACGCTAACTTAATGATTAAAAGAGTACTAATATGAATTAAACGAATCTTCTTATAAATTAAAGTACTAGCAGGACCTTTTTATTGCTCTGAATTCGTTCTTCTGGTTGTGTCTTGTGTGGTCAAATCTTCGCCTTTTGTGGTGTATTCTACGTGTCGAATGTGGCTGTCGAATGGGGTATTTATACATTCTGGAAACAGAATCGATATGGCGTATCCATTACGTTGATACGCTTTATCTAGGTAACTTCACGTGGGGTCCAAGATTATCATATTCAGGAATATTCGTACACCGCCATAAGGTGCGGTGCATCTTCATTTTTGTACGGCGTATGCATATCTTAAATATCTTAGATTTCTAGTGAAGTCTTGATATCGATACCCCGCATCTCTAGGATGTCATGCGGCATATCTGGAGTAGAACAAGTTAGGTTTTCTTCGTTGACTAAGGTTTCATATGCGGCGCATGGTATAAGATCCATACGGCGTATGCTTCAAAGTCAGGCAATGGTCTTCATGATCGCCTAAGTCTTGATGTACGGAGAATCTATCTAGAATGATACGGCATATCTTCCTTCAGTTCAGTAGACTTTTTCATCTTGATCAATTTTGCTCCAATTTACGTCCAAAATAGCTAACTTTCACCAAATACTTGTTTATTACTGAGATTTACAAAAGTAAGTGATTAAATATCAATTCTAATATAAAACAATATAAAACAAGCGACAAACATAGGATAAATGAGGCTAATAAAATGTTGTTATTTGATATCATCAAATATCCTACCACTTAAACTTTACTTGAATATAATACCTTGAGAGCCAAGGACTTTGAAAGTCTCTCTTAGACCTATACCAGATACAAAACCCTGCTCAATGATCTGACCAGTTATGGTATCACACTATCTAAACATGAAATAAACATTGGTTTTGTTAACAGTCTCCCTGAGAAGTGGTTAAGCTTCTCTTAGGGACTTAGAAATACAAACCACATTCAGACCCTTGAGCTTCCCGAAATCTATAAGAGATTTGTCTATGAAGACATCTAATCTCAAGGAGATACCCATCTAAGTAAAGGGCAACAATGTTTTTTGAGGAACTGTGATGACACTGTTCTGATCCTTAACCATTCAGGATAAGTTTGACCTTTGTATGATAAGAAAAATACCTTATTCATTAACTTATCCTGCTTTGTCCCGCTTTTTCTTCAGGCACTTAGATAGTTATCTAAGTCTTCAATCATTCTTATTTTTTAGGAGACTTGGGGGCTCAGTGAGCTATTTTCATCACTTACTGAACCCATCACCTTCTTCTTTGGCTCATGTATCATTCACTGAGTACCGCCTCACTGAATGGTGACTCTTTCTTCTTAGACTCGCCCTGAGCATCCTGAATGTAACTCACTGAGTGACTTGAGTGTTGTTTATAGTTATTCTACACTTAGGGTGTTTTTCATTGAAAACCTAGATTAAGATCATTGAGTACTGAATTAACCAAACAAATATGAATACAAAACTCTACATCAATATCTTTTGTTGCTTTTCTCGACAGTTTCTTGACTTAAACATAAGAGGGATGGCAGTTTATATGCTTTTTTTTTAAAAAATTACGCATACACTTTTGCCCTGCCATCATTTTGAAATGCTTTAAAATAACATAACATGAATAACTTGATAATATAACTTGAATATAAACATACTAACGACACGAATTAAGAGGATCAATACACGTGGATTACTTAAATATTAATGTATGTATAGGGGGTAATAGTTTGAGCTTCTTCCCCATTACTTGAAAGATAAAAATACTACCATAAGTCCCAATCATTCCAAAACTGTATACACATGATATGACTCGACTTAACAGCCATGTAATTAAGTAGACAATTAACTAAGGGTTGAAATTTTATAAGGGGTATGTACACTAAATATGAGTGCACAAGTGGGGGCTAAGGCAATTTGGGTGGAGTGTAAACAAATGAAAGGATAGGCTCATAGTGTTTAATAGGGGTATCATACACTAAAGATTAATGCAACAAAGGTTGTAAGGTAAATTACTTAACCGATGGGGTTAACATAATTATAACAAGAGAAGGCTAAAAATGAGGTTAATTTTAATGCCTTTTATCACTTAGTAAACCTAATCACATGAATGTGATCTTACTAGCGGTCTCGGGATGCATCACAAGATCAAGTTTTAGAACCTAATACACTACCAGTATACTCAAACATTAATAATGAATGCTATTAAGGCGTCCCCACATTTTGGAGGTGGTATTTGGGCGTAAGGGTTTTTGTGCTAGCTTATAAGTTCTGTCCAATGAGACGCTTGAAACTATTGTCACTAGTAAATGCAAAAAAAAAAAAATAAAAATAAAAATAAAAAAAAAAATAAAAAAAAAATAAAATGGTGCTAAAATTACCGTTACTAGTTTATTTATTTATTTATTTTAATTATTTTTTTACACAATTTTTATCGGACAAAGCAAACAACGAATGCAAGACTAGTTTTTAAGGTGTTTATTTTTATCCTTCCTACATTTAAATTGAACATTTAATGTTCTAAAGGTACCCGAATGGTAAAGGAAAAATAAAAATATACGAAAGAAACTAGTAGTCCTGGGTTTGGAACTCCCCGTTGGGTACTAGCTCTTTCTACGAGAGCATCGGTCTAGGTGATCGGTGGAGCTAAGGTTCTAAGGTTTATCCACCATAAGGATTTGATACTAGTGAATAGTTTAGGTGTCGCGGATTCTCAACTAGACGTATAGATGATTTAAACACTCATCCTGAACCAATATAAATCGTTGTGTTTACTCTCTTCCCTTAACTCTTTACATACATTTTATATTGGTTGATTGCTACTTATACATTAACTTGAGATTTAACTTACTTAAACCTAAAATAAATCGAAAATAGTGTATCCACCCCTCTTCTACGGTTCTACACTACTTATTTCATGCCAAAAAAGAGTTATCTACCTTGAGTAGAAATAACCCAAACTTTGATATTTTTCTGTGTCATATATGACCAAAATATCATTTCTTAAGTTTTTTTAGCTACACTAAGAGTGTCCGGTGCAATGCACTCATGCCATGGGCAATTTTCTGCACCAGCACTTGGTTTTATAGGTGCAAATGTAACCCCTTCACATCTTGTTATCCGTTTTATTTATTTATTTATTATTATTTTTTTTAAGTCAGCGGTGTACTTTTGGTAATGTGTTATAGTAATTTATTGGAAAGAGTATTTATTTTATAATGATATTATAGGGTATATGTAGAGGAGCCGGTGAATAGCATGTTATAAGGTATCAACTGCACCCACATTTGTTAATCAGGTTTTGATGACGTTTTGTAATTGTGTTTTCAAGTTCAATTTGAAAAGAAAAGAAACAAAAGAAAAATAAACTTAAATAAATTTGTGTTTTCTGTTTTTTTTTTTAAGAAAAGAAAGAAAGAGAAGGAAAATAAGTGGAAAATTGACCAAAAACTTTCCTCTAAAAAATGAGAGGAAATGAAGAAAACTAAGATTAAACATATTAAATGACAAAATTCTCTTTTATTTTTGAATTTTAAAAATTTTCTAACATAGGTATAATTGTATATTGATATTTTTTTTTTTTTTTTTTTTTTTTTTTTTTTTTTTTTTTTTTTTTTTTTTTTTTTTTTTTTTTTTTTTTTTTTTTTTTTTTTTTTTTTTTTGTTTTTTGTTATTTTCAAATCAAAAACACAAATATATTTTCTAATGTATTTATTTATTTATTTTATTTATTTTTTAGTTGAAGAATATGTCACTAATAGGGATGGTATTGGTAGCGCATCTTTCCTTTTAATTCTCCTCTTGTAATGTCTATAGACTTTTCATGAACGTATATAAAATTAATGAAAATTTCATGAATTTTCACAGTATTTTATTATATTATATTTTAACGCCCTTGTGTTATAAAAAATGATTGAAATTCTTTAATTTTTGTCTCTCAAGTTGTGTCATGTTAAACCAATAACATAAAAGTAATTTGATAATGGGGTCATTGTTAGATAAAATATGCAACCCCCCAATTTATATCCTCTCATAATGTATTAATATGAGAAGAACATTAGAGAGTTAAACACGAGAGGATCCTAATCCTATAAAACAATACTAACCAATAGTAATAATGGACTTTTCAACGGAGAAATGCAACGAAGTCACCAAGAAATTCTCTTACTACAGGCAAAGATAGTCGTCGTGATATGGTAGCCAACCAATCAAATACTAAAACAACCTTGACTTTGACTAGAAAACATGCCATCTTTTACATGCATGCCCCATATATCTTATACTATTATACCTACCAATTATTACTCAATATCCATCATAACAATTATTCAAGAAATATTCTGTTCCAAAAAAAAAAAAAAAAAAAAAACCCAAAAAAAAAGAAATTATATATATATGAATATATATATATACTAATATATATATATTAGTATATATATATTATTCATATATATATATATATATATATATATATATATATATTCAAGAAATATTGCATTACATATTATTTGTACCAATTTTTGATACATAAAATACAGTTTTAATACATCAAAAAATATATATATGTAATTTTGAAAATAAGCAAAGATTACTGGTTTTAACCTCATCATCGACACATACCGGTTAAATCGCCTACCTTTTGCATTATAAATTTAATCTATAGCATAATTCATACTAACGAGTGTTTTATAATCACGAATTTTGACTTCAAAACTTCACACATAATTATCAAACTAAGCTAAAGTTACAGGGCAAAAAATAAATCGGACAACTTAAATAATAGACCGAAGATACATTATTTAAAAAAAAAAAAAAAAAAAAAAAACCTCAATCCATTATTCTACGTTTTGTGTATTCAAAATTAACTAATCTGAAGTTTTCTTTAACGGCAAATTTCACTAAAAAAACTATAAAAAAACTCGAGAAAAGTCACAATATACAATGCGTTACTGCAGGTTGCAAAATACAGGATCTGAGATCCAAACAAGCCAAAATGGAGGAACTTGAGATCTCACATAAAGACACATATCTTTTCCTTTGATTTAATGTTAAATAGACATATATTTATTAAACAATTATAAGCAGAAGACATAAACTCTTACCTAAAAGTGTATTTGTACACGTCTACTTCTAATACAGATCTAAATATATGAGTAAAACTTAATTAAAATGGTGGAAAATAAAAATAACACCCACCAACTACCACTCTTTGTTTACCATTTGCAACCGTTGAATAAATAGCAGGCCAGACCTAACTACTTCTCTTTGCTTTCGTTGTGGGTCCCACATTCATCATTATAATCTCCACCGTTAATGACTAAATCACATAAAATCAATGGTCTTGATTAATTATCAACCAACCCACCACCACTTGCCTTGCAATATAGCTACCTACTAACACTTGAGACTTCTATATAAGCCACAATCCTTAGCTACCTTACACTCAACACATTTTCTAGCCATATAATCTTTTCCAATTCCTCCTATATATACATTACTAAACACACCTACAAAGAGTGTGAGCTTGGTTTTAAAAACAAAAAACAAAAAAAAAACATTGATAACCAGCTGACTGTCTTTTTGTGTGTGATCTAAGCAAGATTATCAAATACTTACTAAAAATGGAAAATGGTCATGCAAATGGGGTGGCAAAGGAGTTGTGCATTAAGGATCCATTAAACTGGGGTGTAGCAGCTGAGGCTTTGACAGGGAGTCATTTAGATGAGGTTAAGAAGATGGTTGCTGAGTTTAGGAAACCTGTTGTGAAACTAGGTGGTGAAACACTGACAGTGTCCCAGGTTGCTGGGATTGCGGCTAGTGAAAACGCTGGTGTTAAGGTTGAGTTGTCTGAAAGTGCTAGAGCTGGAGTTAAAGCTAGTAGTGATTGGGTTATGGAGAGTATGGGTAAAGGGACTGATAGCTATGGTGTTACTACTGGTTTTGGTGCTACTTCTCACAGGAGAACCAAGAATGGTGGTGCTCTTCAGAAGGAACTCATTAGGTAAATTCTTGAACTTTATGATTATCATGCATGCAAATCTTTCTATTTATGGAAATTAGATCATGTGGAGTATTTAGTTTTGGATTGTAATATGAATCAAAGAGTAAAGTTCAACTCGGATTTTCAAATTTAGACAAATACGAAACAAGCCAAGTCCAGCTTTGACAAGTTATGAGTACAATGATTGTGATTTCTGTAATCAGATATCAAATTAAAAGCTTGTACAAATAAATATGCTTAATAATTACATGTAGTAGGTGTTACATATATTTTACTTGTTGTTTAGGCCTATAGACGTGACTTTGATTGATGCCTTAACTTCGATTTGTCAAATGCATAATTTTCAAGTTTCTAAACAAAGAAGGGGAAGTTTTAGCTTTTATGTATTTAATTATGCATAAAACCAAATATTGGAAACGTTGAAAATTTTATCAGAATTTCAAATTTAGACATGGTATTTGGTCATCTATAAACATTTTATTTATATTGGCCTTCCCTTTGTACTTTACCTTGTTTTGAATAAGTTTCATATGGTAATTAACCAATTATAATTATACGTAATTAAAGTTTGGTTTGGGGTAAAAAAAAAAAAAAGCGAAATTTTCGGGTTTGGTGGATGTGATTTGTTTAACAATAATATATAAATACATGCCAGTGCTACAAGCTTAGGGGAGGAAAAAATAAAAATAAAAATATATAAAGACGTACACGAAAATATCAATGCCAATGTCACGATCAAAATTTGGTTGCCAAACTTTAGAAGAAAGTAGACGTGCATACTTGACCAGTAAATGAAGGTTGCAATATTGAAAAACATATGAATACCTTTAGAGAGAATAAATAATTAAATACTAGTAAATAAAAAAGACGCTTTAGCATATATAGTAATAGAGATTTATATATATACATTTTAGTTGACTTGCCATTTGGCTTAAAATGATTAATATATCCATATTAACTTTTATTTATCATATTTCAGATTTTTGAACGCCGGGATCTTTGGCAATGGCACTGAATCGAACCACACCCTTCCACATTCAGCCACAAGAGCCGCAATGCTCGTAAGAATCAACACGTTGCTCCAGGGCTACTCTGGCATTCGTTTCGAGATCTTGGAAGCAATCACCAAGTTTCTTAACACTAATGTCACCCCTTGTTTGCCTCTTCGTGGTACCATCACCGCATCTGGTGATCTTGTCCCATTGTCCTACATTGCTGGACTTCTCACTGGTCGACCCAACTCCAAAGCTGTCGGTCCCGATGGACAAATCCTTAATGCCGAAAAGGCTTTCAGCCTAGCTGGTGTTGATGGAGGGTTCTTTGAGCTACAGCCTAAAGAAGGTCTTGCACTTGTGAATGGTACCGCTGTTGGATCAGGAATGGCCTCAATGGTTCTTTTTGAGGCTAATGTACTTGCATTGCTATCCGAAGTCTTGTCTGCTATTTTTGCTGAGGTCATGCAAGGAAAGCCCGAGTTTACTGACCACTTGACACACAAATTGAAGCATCACCCGGGCCAGATCGAGGCTGCAGCCATTATGGAATACATATTAGATGGAAGTGATTATGTCAAGGCCGCGGCAAAGGTCCATGAAATGGACCCATTGCAAAAACCCAAGCAAGACCGTTATGCTTTAAGGACCTCGCCTCAATGGCTGGGGCCACACATTGAAGTCATCCGATCATCTACTAAAATGATAGAAAGAGAGATCAACTCAGTGAATGACAACCCATTGATCGATGTCTCAAGAAACAAGGCCTTGCACGGTGGAAACTTCCAAGGAACTCCCATTGGTGTTTCCATGGATAACACTCGTTTAGCTATTGCCTCAATTGGAAAGCTTATGTTTGCTCAATTCTCTGAGCTTGTAAATGACTTCTACAACAACGGGTTACCTTCAAATCTTTCTGGTGGACGCAATCCTAGCTTGGATTATGGATTCAAAGGAGGTGAAATTGCAATGGCTTCATACTGTTCTGAACTTCAATTCCTTGCAAACCCGGTGACAAACCATGTCCAAAGTGCGGAACAACACAACCAAGATGTTAACTCATTGGGGCTAATTTCAGCACGAAAGACAGCTGAAGCAGTAGATATCTTGAAGCTCATGTCATCTACATACTTGGTAGCTTTATGTCAATCCATTGACTTAAGGCACTTGGAAGAAAACATGAAATCCACTATCAAGAACACCGTCAGCCAAGTAGCCAAAAAGGTCCTAACCACAGGCGTGAACGGTGAGCTTCACCCTTCAAGATTCTGTGAAAAGGACTTACTCCGTGTTGTTGATCGTGAATATGTCTTTGCATACGTTGATGATGTGTGTCTTGCCACATACCCATTAATGCAAAAGCTTCGACAAGTCCTTGTTGATCATGCTTTAAACAATGGTGAAAGCGAGAAAAACACAAACACTTCAATCTTCCAAAAGATTGCAGCTTTCGAAGACGAATTGAAAGCCATTTTGCCTAAAGAAGTCGAGGCCGTTAGAGTTGCATTTGAAGATGGTACATTGGCAATTCCTAACAGGATCAAGGCTTGTAGATCATATCCATTATACCGATTTGTAAGGGAAGAGCTCGGAGGCGTTTACTTGACCGGTGAGAATGTGACTTCACCCGGTGAAGAGTTCGATAAGGTGTTTACCGCAATGTGCAAAGGCCAAATCATCGATCCTTTACTCGAGTGTGTTGAGGGTTGGAATGGTGTTCCTCTTCCGATCTCTTAATCTGAACTAGGTTTAAATTTGTTTGCAATGTGCTTAAAATTTTCTTTTTTCTTTTTCAAATTCATTATATGTATCTGTTGGATTTTTGAGGTAAAAATTTTACCCCACTTATAAAACAAGTCATTAGACTCTTGTTATGTATGTTGTACATTTATCCTTATTTATTTATTTCTTTTTCCCTCTAATAGCATTTGTTGATACAAAAGTTGGGCGTTCTTTGTTTGGGTTCCTTCCTTCGTATCAATTGCTTAAGACCTGCGCACTAAGAAAGAAACAAACACCGTTAGGCTTATCGAGGGATTGTCTCCCCCGATTATCCTCCGGCGTGAGATTAAGTAATCGTAGTTTTTAGGGTTTGTGAGAAGAGTTAGGATTGCTTTGTGAATCGTACCTCGTCGAGGGTTAGGGTTCCCTCTATTTATAGGCATGTAACCGATAAGGTTACTTGTTTCTTACTCTACGGCGTATCCGCCGATATCGGATATTGCTAGTGAATATCTTCCTTGTTTAGAAGATATCCCTTTATCCGTTCCATAAATATGTTTTGGGCTTGGGCCTTATGGGCCAAAGCCATCCAGTTGGTAGTCCAACTGTCGTGAATCTGGGCCACGCGTAGCGGGCTTAAATATTAGTATTGTTTACTAATCGGGTCCGTGACCCGGTGTAGACTATACGTCATCATGTCCCCCCAGTCTAGTGTGCGCACGACAAAGGGTGCGGATGCTAGACTTAACAATGCCCAAACTATTCCCAACGCGTGCGCGGGAAGAATTCAAGTCGTTTGCCGCCAAAAGGGATGTGCAATGAATCTAGATAAAAGAGTTTAAATCATTCACCTCGGGAAACGGAAACGCTATCCACGTGTCCCGTACCGTTTCAAACCCCAGCCACATATTCTGAGTTAGTGGGATCCACGTGTCAGTCATCGGTGGTGAGTGAGAAACATATAAATACCACTTCATTTTTACCGTGTTTTTCACAGTGAAAAAAAAAGTGCGAGTTTCTCTCCAAAAAATACCTTCGTTCCGCCACAACCCTCATTTTCTAAACCAAGGTAACCTGCGCCCACGTTTGAAAAATGGTTATTCAGTTGAGAGAGTGCCACTCTAATATATCCGAGGAAGAACTTCAACAGTTCTCCATGGACTACTATATACCCTTGGATCTGAATCCGGTGGTACCGGATCCAGAGGATACCATAGAGGATTATCCCGTAGGGAAGGTGGGTGTATACACGCGATTTTTCGAATGGGCGAATTATCGCGTGCCCATCACCGTATTCCTGAGGGATATCCTTGTATACTATAGCATTCCTATTTCCTAGTTGCACCCCTTAGGCGCTGGGAAAATATCCAATTTTGAGGTTAACTGTCGTTTATTGGCAATTCCTCCCATCCTCCACCTTTTCCGTGCGTTTTATCGCACTACGTGGTTAAACGGGTGGATAACGTT
>LBNU01016769.1:11835-27317 GCA_014162995.1 Artemisia annua | reverse complement strand
AAAAAAAAAAAAGTTCGTCGAAAAAAAAAATTCGTCGAAAGTATATAACAATGCATATCTATAGAAAGATCATTTAATTCTCGTCGCGATGGTATTTTTTTTGTAGCTTGAAGATTTACCGTTTGCAAGATATGTTGTTTCGAAAAAAAAGGTGGAAAATATAAATGGGTGGCTGTGATTGGTTGATAAGTTTTATGACATGTATGGGTTCTTCATGGATGTCAACTCCTGCTCTATATTGCCTCTTCTTATGCCACTTGGCACACCCATATTTTTTTAAATTTATTAATGTACCCGTGACATCACGACACCATAATTTGTTAACTTACTAGTATAAATAACAAGTTAGAGTTAGGATCAAATGAGAAGAAAAACTAAAATGAGAAGGATGAGAAGAAACCACAACCACACATTTGAGATGCACCTACAAAAATAGATGCATCTCCCCTTAAATTTCTCCCTCTTATTTGAATTGTGTGGTTGGAAACTTTTCTCACTCTTCTCATTTTATTTTTTCTTCTTACTAGATCCATTCCCTAACAAGTTATGCATGTCTATTCATATTACTTTCTCAAACATACTTCTATTTTCTTATCTTAGTTTACACACTAAAACACACACTTAATCTTTAATCAATGGATAAATTGAGCCCTTTGCCAATATGCCACTCGAATGAAGACGAAGAAGACACCCTCTCTCTTTCTGATCTTCCTATATACGGCGACCAAAATATCAAATTTTGGGTTGAGGACAGAAGTATGAGTTATGATACCGAACAAGACTTTGAGTTTTCAAGTGAGATGATGATTACATCTCATGACTCGTCGAACCCCATTGTATTTTGTGGAAAAATCATTCATGTTTCTTCCCAAAACATTGAAAAGTTTGAAAGCAAGAAGAAGAAGCAAAAATGTTACAAGCACACTGACACAAACGTCGTAAAGAAAGTGTCTATATTAGCTTCAAAGACAAAATCAAGATGGTACTTATTTATGATTGGATTTGGTTCAAGTAGGTTTCCAAAGAAAATGCATATTAATGATTTGAGGAAACAACGAACATCCCACCAAAAGAAGTGCAATGATTATGGTGACGAATGTGACACGAGTAGAATGAGATCACGAGGATTCTTAAAGTTGTTTGGTTGTGGTGGTGGCGGCCGTGGAACTAAAGACGATGAAACATCATGCAAACGTCAATTTCAAATTTAAATGAGTTTCTGTAAGGCCAATAAGTAGATGTAACGATTTTTGTTATGTTACTTGAAAACTTTATCAACGCAGACAACATCATATGCATGTACTCCAATAAAATTCTTGGGATATCGAAATTGTGTTTTCAAATGTTTGATATGATAAAATCCGTTTATGTAAGTATATGCATAAACATGTAATACTTGATTCATTGCTGCAACAAACACCTAAATTAAATTCTTGTAGTCTAACGGTACTCATGTAGTACGAAATCCATTGCTACAACAAATATTTGTTGACTGATTCACTAATAATTTTTCCGAATAAGTAAGGCTTTTCATTGTCTTAGTTGTGGATCGAACATGCAATCTTTTCTAATGGCCTCTTTACTATGAAGCCAACTAGGCTAATACTAATGGGGATTAAAATGATTTTGATCAACATTAATATATTAGAGGGTTAATTTTTATATATATGACATATAATTATCAAGTATCAACCATTCACACAGACGATGCTACGTTTTCTTATTCAGCGACTTTTGGACTTTTTCTCTAACCGCCTACTTCAGATCGATAGAAGTTAAAATTGAATTATAGTGTACGTATAAGTTTAAACATCTAAATTCAAACAAAAAGTTATGGTTGTAGTTGACATTTTTGGAACCTAATGTTGTCCTTTGTTATGTTATCATTCCAGGACTTTTGGTACTACATGAATACATGATGCCTCCTTTGTAGGCCATAAAAGCCTATTTAATTTGCACATGCTCTAGAATTGCGAATACGTTAGGGTTTGGCTGTGCCTCTCGTTAGTATATATACTAATAGTTACAAAATAAGCAGTAATTAATTAGCCATTGCATGTTTAAAATAATCATGAAATAATTTAGAATTTGCTTAGATAAGATTACTAAAATTAGCCGGCTCTGAATGAGGACATGAGATCAAATAGTCAACTCTAGACCGGTTTTCTAAAACATAAGGAAGTCGGCCCGGGTATTTTCAATTTTAACATGTTGACTTTGTCACTGTCTTCTTGTATAACTATCATTGCCAAAAAGTCTCATTAAGTATTTCTTTTTCTTTTTTTGACAAAAGATAAATATATTATTATTAGGTTCAACATGCATGGTTAAAGAACAAAACCGTTATTAACTATCTCTAAGGTGATTTAGTGATAAGGTGGTTTTAAAGGTATCAGAACAAAAGAGAGTCAAGAGACCCAAGATGAGTACTATTTGGGTGAACATTTTGGAATACCCGGGGAAGAGTCAGGAAACGGCCACATAAAAACTCGGCTTTCCTTGGGTAAGAATCAAGCTCCATGATTGAGCCTTTTTAGTAAGATCACGAACCAATAGGTGTTGAATCAAGAACCATTTGAGATAATAATATATTTTAAACTTTTTTGCACACCAACCGTTGATATCTAACAGAAGAGTATTCACCACATTAGATGAACTTATCATGTTTCACTGATCTGATCTTTGTACTCACAGCAACTAAATGATCCAGCACTTTTCGTGATTAAAATACACACCCCAAATGCATTCAGACAAAGGCATGTGCGTTTTAGGTTCATGCTAACAATTCTAAGCAAATTTTCAATTATCTCATAATTAATTAATTAGGAGTTGATAGTAAAATAAGTTCACTTCACACCAAGAATTGTATGGTCATACAAATTATGAAAATAGAGGTTGTCCATAGAGCATAGCACCACCTTTTACGTATGTCCAAAAATAGCAAACTTCATGCTATTTCTCCCCCTCTCTTCCAGTTTCCACCATTTTCATCGCCCTTCATCAACTATCTTCAATCTCTGGATCGGATCTCTTCACCTCTTGGCATCACTAGCAGCAACATCGATCTTCCTTTTCTATAGCTTCCGTTAATTCAGATTAAGGAAGAACAAGACAAGGATCGGTTGTTGTTGTTGCAGGTATTAACAACTTGTTTCATATGTTCTCTTCCAAGTTTCTTGGATTTACAATTTTCGCGTGTTTTTTATTAAAATTCTTTGTACATTTACTTTAATTTGATATTCTTTTATTGATTTTGAAATACTGTCGTAATGGTCGCGTGGTTTGTAATTTTGTATAAAGGAGGCCCTTACCAACATGCATAAGCTAAGTATATAAAAGATTGTACTAAGGCCCTTGACTCTAAAAAAAGCTGATTTTACTTTACAAACAATTGTTTTGTCCAATATTAGATAGACATTTTGTATATCTTCTATGTTATTACCACAGTTTTCAAAAGCGAAACCAAACTAACGTATCCTACACTATTACTATATAATAGGCTAACCATGACACGTCATCAACCTCTAACATTTGCCACCTCATTGCCACATATTCAACTCAATGCCATGGCATTGCCTACATGGCACACACTTTTCATGCATGAATTTATTATTATTAACAAAGTTGCAGTTAATGGGACTCAAACCCATGACCTCTTGAACAACCAAGAAACACTCAACCACTAGAACACTTGAGTGTTTGTGTTGAAAGATTTGAAAACAAAATATACATGCTTAAAATAAACATCCAAGACACTAAATAAAAATTAGAGATATCAATCACTGATATTCATTTCAATTTTCCAATTATAAAGCCATAACTTCCTTTTATGACGTGAAGGCTACAATCAAGGGATAAGCAAGGTAAGTTTGATTTTATGTTACAAATAATTCAATGGCCACCTACAATCAAGGGATTAATACGAGATAATGATGGAATACTTTAGTTATTGTGAATCAAAAATTTGAAAACTCAATATTTTTGAAAATTATCCCAAGTCTTATCATTCATAATTTCTGTCATCCAAGTATACGGCAACAATTCACGATTGAAGGTATATTACTCATCCAAGTCTTATCATTCATAATTTCTGTCATAGGTGGATTTCGTAGGTTTGATTCATTGATGTTTTATCAACTTAATTGATAATATCTTTTATTCTTATGGTTTCAACTTTTATTTCAATTTAAGTATTAGATGAAATTGATTGTTTGTAGTTTTCTTTTTTATGTGTATTGATTTTGCTCATATTTGATGTAATGCCTAAATAAAAAATTAATCTATTTGATAACCATTGACTGTTTATGATGGATTATCTAATTTTTAATCGATGGTCCATGAGAAGACCAATCTTAAGACTAAAATATGCTTATAACTTGTGAGCTGATTTGCGTAAATGCATTTTTAAGAATGAAGCAAATACATTTTCTAATTATGATGATAATCTATATTATGTAAAATTTTTCTATTACAGTTATATTAGTGGTTCTATCGCAACTTTATTTTTGTTGGAAATGTATATGATAAGACTTTTGTTCTTTTGCATTCCTGTATCATTTCAGTTAGAAGGCTTTATGTTCAAAGAAAGGAGATAAAAATGGATCTAGGATCGATGCAAATTTTGCCCTCCATCAGGTTAGTAACATTCTTCAGGTCTGTTTATGTTGTGAGATATGGGCCGTGAGTATTTAACGAGCGCTTGATGTATCCTTGCATGAATCAAAAGAGTGTTATTTATAGCTTTGGAGTTATGGTTTCGGAAGCAGTCACAAGACGAAATCATGTAGATATTGGCTATAAAGAGCAGCCTGTCTCGCCATACCCAAATTGGACAAGAAAAAATAATGAACAAGAAGAGCGATATGGGGATAACTTTGAAATTATCGTTTTTATATTCAGGGGTGCATGTTAGACCAGAGGAGGAACATGTATATTTATTTACATTCTTTTATATTTATTGCTTTTGTTATGTTTGACTCTCTTATACAAATGGTTTTGTTGTTTCTTTTGTTTTAAATACAGTTGTTCCCGGGAACATGAATTTGGAGATGCTCATGAGTCATGAACATGGAGCCTGGGAATTAGCGGCTTTACATTGCCAAACAATTCGCTTGGTAACATATGCGCCATCATTACATTTTGCCGTTCACATTTATCGACTTAGTAATAATAATGAATTGTATAGCTTTACACGGGCTTTTGCAAAAACATTATTCCCACGACATAAACACTAAGCTAAAACAAATGCTAAAAATTTGTAGTTCAGGAGCGTTTTTAATTTGGTTGTAGTGTACTTTGATATACGTTATATTGCTGCACATAAATGGTTGAATGCGCGAATTACTCGGCTAGCAAGTTGTGCGATCGCGTCTGAAACGTGAATTTATGGGCATGTGAATGTTTGAGGTGATGATTTTTTTTCTCTTGTTTTCGAGTTTATAACCTTTGTTCGCCTGACTAAAAGGTTTTATGTTTTTCAGGCTTTGTATGAAATTTCGAAGATCTTAGCTGAAGATATAACGGCGTTTTTTCTATCAGAGGTAATTCTTGAAATAATTAGAAGATACTTTACTTTCTTTGTATGTTTTTTGTAGAAAAAGGCGGTTATCAACATATTTAGAGTGATTTTTGTGTTTTTATGTTTCTGTAGAAAATTTGGTGATCCATAAAATGAAAGTCAAATGAAATAGAAGTCGAAATAGATACTATGGTGAGACATAGTTATTTTCAATATGATTGATTTCAGCTTAAGTATTTTACCGTTTTAGGATTTTGTTTGATCGGTTTTCAATGTCAGACATCCTTGTGCGACAGAGAACATTTCCAAACAACTTCAACTGGTGATCATCTGGCTGCAGTGGATAAAACAAAATCGGTAATTTGTTATATCACATTTATTCAATATTTATTGTAAAGTCAAGTACAATGGTTTAAAAAGTCAATAACATATATATTTAACCTAGAAGCTGTCATTCAAAAGACAAAATCAGTGTGTATACTTGAAACAAGCTAAAATCGACTGAATTTGCAGAAGCTTGGAGTATTTCACTACAACAATACAGTTTTGTGGTTGTATCGTTTACTGATCCGAACTTTGAAGCTTGGAAAGATGTCTCCTATTTGCAACTTGAATCTTTGTTGTTTGCGATAATTACATTTGTTAGGTATTTTTTACAAAATGTCTTTATTTCTATCCTATTCATTCGGCAATCTTACAGTCATACCTAAAATCACGCCTCCCCTCCCCTCACTCAAATAACCTGTTGTAACTGATTCATTTGAATAACCAAAACCCAAAATAATCTACGACAATCATTCACACAAACACAAAAATAACTTACGGCGATCCAAAAACTAACCTAATGCAACATTCAAAATCAATTTGACTCAGATTATTTTCAAAAATAACACACGGGAAATCACATACATTATTTTCAAAAATAACACACGGGAAATCACATACATTATTTTCAACATCAAACCTTATTAGCCACAAATTCGACTAATCATTTAACAATCACGTTTGTCTCTATCCATGTTTGTTTCGTGATTTCATTCTTCTATATGTTACGTGAATCGATTGTGATTTTCGTTTTGAAAAGGATAAAAATCCCAAGCTATTCGATTCTAAGGTGCATGGATTTGATTCTAATCGATATTAATAATGATATGCATTACATTTTTATATTTGAATTTTTTTTAAAGTAGAGATTAAAATACTACTCAGGAGCATCATATGTTTTGGTTATTATTTTTTAACATGTTCATAGTGTCATGCGAGAACAACGTCATGAAATTATATACTATACTAAAGGGTTTTTAAAACCGGTGCGACGAGTTGCAATTTTGACAACAGACCTGATAATAGCACCATTATTTAGTAGCACCATTATTTTATACTATAATTTGTTTATATGTTTTTGCTCATGTGCTAATATGGCGCCGTTTTGGCACATATAAACATGCAGATGTGATGGTGCTAAGAAAGCCTATGTTAAGCTAACTCCAGTCTACAACCATTTTGGATGTCACAGGACTCAGTTTAGTTACTTTTTATATGATTATGTATATTTATATAAATGAGTAACATGTGTGTTCATTTATTTGCTAAAGTGGAGTTGCTTTTGGATCATCAGGTGCCATCTATACATAACTTTAGAACTGAGATGTCTACTAAAATCCTAAAAAGAGAGCTTTAAACTGACCTTATTAATTTCATATGTGCATTGTATGTGATCATTCCAGCACATTAAAAATGTTTACTTCATCTTTTCATAGATTACTAAATTTGTTATTTTTTTCCCAATACAGGGGTATGTGCTTGATAATCCTATCACACATACAAGCGGTGACTATAATTCAAGAATCACATATGCTCATAATATGTCACTCTCATCATTTGCAATCTACATGGTAATTAAGTATGTCAGCTTTCAGTATATCAATATTATTTTGTTAAGTGCTACATTTAAATTTGCATTTTATATGTCCAGGAATCAAGTTATACATTTTTATATTTTGTTTTGATATGCCTATAAGCTAATAAGCATTTTCCGAAATAGTATATGTTGTTTTAATATGACCCAAAACAACTGACTTTTTGTTGGAGTTAGAGCAGAAACAAAACCAGGTACTATCTCTCGCTTCTCGCTTAAATGCAAGTGATAATATTCTTTTTATTGTTTCAAAGAGCATAAAAAGTTATAATAATCAATCCTTAAAATCTATTTAGATATTTTTGATTGTCTACATTGAGATGGGTTTGTAAATTATATATGGACCAAGTTTAGGCCTGAAAAAAGTGTGTTTGTTTGATGGATATTTAAATGATCAACAGAGATTAAAAGTAATTGAGGTTGTATGTGTTTTGGTTTAGGTGTAAGTATTGGCATAAAACCTATAGTCACAGACCTCACCAAGCATAACAAAAACATACTACATATAAATGGTGTATCAATGCTCCACTAGACAATTCAACTTCTTTTTTTAAAACGGCCACAATGCAACTTCTTACATTTGTGTTTCTGCATATTTTGTTATTAGATCAATGTAGTTTTGTCTTTATGTATGTTAATATGTTATAAACATGTAAAGCGTATTGAGCTATTGAGGGAAATATGGGAGATATAATTTACCACAACAATACATCTCAAGTTTCTTTAGAAGGACGTGTCTAGAGAGTTGCTACATGTGGTTGGTTGCACACACTTCTTCTTGCTGAATTGGTTTCCTGAAGGGTAATCTTTAATACTTTTAGACAACCAAAAACGTTTTGTTACCGGAGTGGTTACTCTTTAATTTGTGAAAGAAGTTGATGTCATGGAAGAATTGGAGCAAAAGGTTCCATATCTTGAGGTAGATTCTTACTGTACGTATTTAGTTAGGTATAATTACACTTTATACCAACTTGATGAAAATTTCAGAGTCAATTTAAGCAGTTCATTAACTCCATCATTGGGCTTCAAGTCACCATCCTCTCGCTTGACATACCATGCAAAGTTCTTTTTCACGACTAATGTACTCCACTTTATTACCATATATTCAGTTATATTTTATATCAATATGTACTACATTTAACACATATCTTTTAATCTTTGTACATGATAAGTTTTATGTTATATCAATCTGTACTAAATTTAACACATTTTTTTAATCTTTGTACATGATAGGTATGGATAAATTAATCATGATTCAAATCATTTCAATTATTATCTTTTATTAAAGTATTATCATTAGTGATGTAAGATGCTCGACCTATTGTATCGGTAAGAAGTAAGAACTGGCATTTTTACATCCCAAATAATAAGGAACAAAATAGGATTTCTGAATGCAAGGGAGGTCAGTAGCATGTACGTTTGATAAGTAGAGTCATTTAAAACCGAACACGGTGGTCTGATGATCGATGATGTTTGGTTTAGTTCATGTAGTGTTTGAAGGTTACATCAAGAAAATAATAGCTACAAAGTTTTCCAACTTTTATAATAGCTACAAAAGCTTTAGTCTTTTAATTGGTCACCTGAATTATGGGCTTTTTATAATGATGCTTATGGATTTTTTAGTAATGACCACAGTGATGTTTGTTATGTTTTGTTGCGGTTTTTAGTTATATTTCATGTTGTTACTGTGTTAAATTATTGGCGGCTTAAATGATTTCTTAAAAAACTTATACGTTAACTATGTTAAGTAGAGCTTAAGGACTTGCCATAATCTGAAAAATTGAACTTATGAGCTTTCCAAATTCGTATTTTGCTTTGGTATTACAGGTAACGTTGAATGGCAAAGAGCGTTTAAGCAACAAATGGGTTGGTGCACATCATACTTTTCTACACGAGTAGTGACTGGGAGACCTAAATTATGTGCCTAAAGATGTGCCTAAACCTATGTGGCATCATCGTGAAGGTTGTAGCCATGGGACCCACTTTTTCACAAACCATCAAGATCATGCCACACATGTTTTGGCACACGATTTAGTCTCCAAATCATTTCCATTTCTATACTTCAATATGGTTGCGAACCGGAAAGTATGAAAACGGCCTTTAATAACCTTTTTGCTGAATTAAAGCTATTGACCAACTGAAAAATGATGAAGAGTGAACCTGAAGGGAATTTATGTCAGTTTATATTTCCATAATTAGCTTCTTTGACCCGTTCGATGCCTCCATCGGTGGAGGGACGGAGGAGAGTATGAAGAATGACGTGTACACAACAGAAGCCTATGAGGAATTAAAGAAGCTTAAGAATTTGGCTGAATAAGATGGTGCTTTGGTCCATAACCTAATGATTTAGGTTATCTAAGCCCATTTTGGGTCTTCTTACTGATGTTCTTATTTTCGGCTATCGAAGGAGGCGCAAACCATATATCAATCCATGTTTCCATTCATTAATTTGTACTATATAGTTGATTATCAGTAATTTCTTATATGTATGACTATTGAATAGTTTTGCTGAATAAAATAAAGTTTTGTTGTACTAGAGATATGCATCATTGATTAAGGGTGAGCAATCCGACCGGACCAACCGACAACCAGCCGGACCGACGAAAAACCGGACCGACTGAAGGACCAACCGGAAAGGACCGGACCGAGACCGGACCGACCACATTCGGTCAGGTCTCGCTCTAAGGTTTTTGCCTAACTCGGTCTCCGTCCGGTCCTGGCCGGTCCGGTCCGGTTTTAGACCGTGAGCACCCTTATCATAAATAATTAGATTGGTGACTATAAATGGAATAAAAGTTAAAGAACATATACTGATGTTTCCTTTTGTCATACACAAATTGCAACAATTAATTTTTATGATGTCAGACCACAACACTTAAAGTCTCGGCCATGAAAAACTATAATCACTTCTCATTATAATACATGAGCAATATATCTATGATTTTCAATTTATAGCCTTCAATATATTTGACTTATTCATTATTCATTATACGCGTAAAAAAAATTCGACAAACAATTTTATGAAGCGTACCCGCCCATCGGGCGGGTTATGAAGCTAGTACACTTATATGTATATATACATAAATCAGCACAAATAAAAATTATGAAATTATTGGGGTTTTGAAAAACATAAAATTTTGACTCAAGTGGTGAAATGGTGAGATTTTTACTTGAAAGATTATAATTAAATATATATCGAATTAACCGTAACTAATTATAATTAATTAGTTAAAAATACAATTTTTGGTGAAATTAATTATTTTGGGTCGACAATAATTATTTTTAGTCGAATAAAAATAATTTTGACCAAACTTGATATTTTTGAGAAGTAAACATAATTAAAAGTGTTAATTATGTTTAATTATATAAAGTTATATATATATAAACACTAAAATTAGTTTTGGGCCAAGTGAATGTTTTGAGCTGAATATGGTGCTCGATGGCAGTTGGGCCGAGACCAATAAACATTTTTTCAACTTTGACTCTTTGACCAAAAATTATTATCGGACATGTAGAAATTAATTTCGATATATAACGATATATAAAACGTAATTTGAACCGGGTTAAATGGTTTTGGGCTAATATTGGGTTAACGGGCCCAATAGTGAAATTTAGACCGAATAAACCATTCGGGTGACGAAAATGACTCTTTACGTATATTTGGACTCACGGTGACTATTTTTACATTATAGAACAAATTATGACGATAACTATATTAATAAGTAAATAATATAGTTATTACGTACTAAATTTTGCAAATAAAGAGACTAGTGGTTTATTTGAGAAATTTCAACATTTGAGGAAAATGGAAATGTTTAACAAACGAACAGGTCATGCCCAAATTTCTAAAAATTACAACACTTAGAGTATTTTACACAAAAATACTTACGTTTATANATAATTAGATTGGTGACTATAAATGGAATAAAAATTAAAGAACAAATACTGATGTTTCCTTTTGTCATACACAAATTGCAACAATTAATTTTTATGATGTCAGACCACAACACTTAAAGTCTCGGCCATGAAAAACTATAATCCTTTCTCATTATAATACATGAGCAATATATCTATGATTTTCAATTTATAGCCTTCAATACATTTGACTTATTCATTATTTATTACACGCGTAAAAAAAATTCGACAAACAATTTTATGAAGTGTACCCGCCCATCGGGCGGGTTATGAAGCTAGTGGTATTATGTAATGCTTGTATATGTATCTGGATGACTTTTGTGTTTTGTATATTTAAATGCCATCTTATGATAAATTCATTAATGATCAGGTTTTAGATACAGATGTCTATGAAATAATCTCATTTTGAATCTAAATTTTGTAATCCTTTTGAAGTTGATTTAAGGAGCAAATGGGAAAGAAGAGTTGGTTTTCTGCAGTGAAGAAATTAGCTGTCAGCCCTTCTTTTTCCAAGGTTAAAAAGGACAAGGTTTGTGTTTCTTTCGGTTTCATCAAATGTATTTCTAGTTCTTGTGCGTAATTCTTTCTATGAGAGTTGATATAACTTTATTTTGTAACAGAGATACCATAAATCAAAATCAAGTCCCAAAAAAGCATGGCATGAAAATCAAATGAGTTTGGATATATTTTCATCTCAAACAGAAGCTACATTGGCTAACCCTCCAAGTTATCCCTCCAAAGAGGACATAGAACTCAAACAACCCCAAAATGAGCAGATCAAATTTGTTGATACAATATTTTACGCTACTCCCATGGTGGTGGATGTGGAAGAAACAGTGTCTCATGCCAAGGTCAATTGTGTGACATCGAGCCCTCGCTTCCTTGGGAAATCAAAGGAAGAGATTGATGCCATAAGGATTCAGACGGCTTACCGTGGGAACTTGGTAATAATCTTTTCAACAAGACCCCTTGTTTTCAGTTGTGACCTTTTTAGGGGTGACAAGATGGGCGTGTTGCGTAATGAGTCAAACAGATAAATAAGTTAGAATATCTATTTCCTAAAAAGCTTTCGTACTGCTATAACAAAGCATTAGGCTAGACGCAATAACTGACACGACCGAATCGGTCGGCCAAAGAAAAGTCGGTCTCCTTATTGTGGGGATTGGGTCGCCAGGGATAGAGCAACGATTGATTTTGGAACTTGGTCGAGGTAGCGACCGAGTATTTATATGTTTTGTGTGTGTGTTATTTAATAAAAAAGAATATTTGTGGGGTATGTTTTTCGTAGTGTAGGTCGCCCTTATTGTGGCACTGAATCGTCTGCAGGTAGCTAGAGAGAGAAAGCTGACGTGGCAGGTAAAAAAGAGGGTCGCGACCCGCCTTATTGTGTCCAGCCTTAGATTCGAAATGAGATTGCTTTTCGTTTCACACACTAATTGAACCATGAATAGTGGACCTTTAACAGGTAAGTCCTATTGCATAGGCCTCTTCCGCCAGGTACTTTAAAATCTCACCCAACCATAAATTAATATCCAGATACTTTAAACTTTCATCCAACTAAAATTCATTAACTGTAAATACATAAATCCGATAAGGAGGGCAGTGGGTCTAAAAAGTGTTTTGGATCAATATAACAGTTTGCTTATATGCCCATGTCAGTTCCAAATAAAGTGTTTGGGATAAGGATTTATAAGAAAATTTTGGCATATGCAGGCCACTATAGTGTAAAAGGACCTTGTACCTTGGAGTCTTAATGGTGTGATTGTACCTATCTGATTCATATATGCTTTCTAAACTTTGCCTTGGGAGGGAGTTTGGAGGGGTATGCTGAACTATAGGAGGTCTAATTCATAAAGATGTACCATAAAGTAGGACTGTGCACTATGAATGGTAAGTGGGTTGGGCGGATGGTGTATGATGGATGGAATAGAGAGGAGTGCAAAATGATCCTTCTTGGTCCATCCAATACATCATATGAGGATTGGTTGGTCATCATTGAGGGTGAGTGTTCCCATACAATTGAAGCCTTTCTAGAGAATGAAATGTAGGTTGTAATGGCAGAGCCCCCAATGGATGGGTTATGGGTTCCTGGTGAAGCCACACACCATTTTTGTCTTAACCATTGTGGTTGCAGGTTGAATGCTTTTGATGGGGAAAGTGATGTGAAATTGTAGCTAGATGGTAGGTGCATTTATTGGTGAATTCAGGAGTCAAGTTGGCATGGTTCATGTTATAGTGCAACTTTGACTATTTGGGTATTTCTCTGTGTTGACAAAGATGTGGACTAGTTATGTACGATATCGGATGGCTTTGTGTCTGTTATTGGATAGGCTAGATAGTCTGATATGTCTCTAGTGGAATGTATGCTAATGTAGTATAACTAAATGGGTAATTTCCATCTCAGTTAAGTGAAAGTGTTGTAATTTGTTGATTGAATTTAAATAATTTGCCAGTTTGCACCCCAAAATAAATAATAATAATAATAATAATAATAATAATAATAATAATAATAATAATAATAAATCCGATGAGAAAAGCAACGTAAATGTATTTTGAATTGAAAAAAAAAAAAAAAAAAGTTATGGGGTGCTAACATGTGACTAAAGGGTGTATATTAGTGTAGTAAGCATAACTTTTTTGAAATAAATGGATTTTCAAAGTTTACATTTATTTGAAACGTACACAATAATTGCGTAATGGATAAAAGTAAAAAGATTCAATCATAGGGTATTAGGGGACGAGGTTATCAAATATCATAATAATCAAAAATCAAATGAAGCAATTCTAGCAATTTATTTCTCATTAAAAAAGTTCACTTCACACATTTTTTCTTTAAACAAAATATCTTGCAAATGCTAAATCATGAAGTGATAAAAAAAATGTATTGAAAATATAATTATTAGTTATACTGATAGTGTAAACCCCATGTGTGTGATATTATATTACAAAACATTAACCATTGTAAAAATTTATGTACCTATATATTAAACTATATTCTTTTAAAAACAATATTTGATTCACTTGTAAATCTCATCCATGCACCACGATGGTTATAACTAGTTATATTTATTATAATGTAAAAAATAAACTGTGATTTTGTATTGAAAATATAATGGAAGAGAACATTGTAACAAAATTTTAATCAAATAAGAGAAAATGTGACAATATGGCTATGTTTATATATTAAGATGTATATAAGATCTAATGATCTGGTTTTTTATCAGTCATACAACAAATGCAAAAAGTATCATGACATCCTGAATATGATATATCTCCTCTGAAAGGCATGTGATCCAAGCATATTTGAGCACAACTGTCAATTACGCAATTGCTTGGACGAAAATTAAAATTATAAGATCTAAAACCGTCACCTGAAATAGAAATAGACTTATAAGATCTAAAAATGTCTCAATACTCTTAAATTTTTCTATTGAAATATATGAGTTGTAATAGGCACATCCAAAAAAAAGTGAGACGTATTTTACCGTATTCTTCGCAAAACTCAGCGTTTGGGTTAGCATTACCATTGATGATGCTTATTGATACGATATACAAGAATAAAAGACATGTAACACTTGACTTCATCATGAACTTAGAACTTTAAGACCCAGCAAATAATATGGGTTATGTTGTATGACCTTGTAGTTGAGTACTTGATATTTATAGTAGGTCTTTTAAGTTTGTTTCTTTTGAATCCCCCGTCCAAATATATAAGTTCATTTTTTATTTTTCAAAGTCTTTGTTTTACGACTTTGACTTTAATTATTTTTTTCGTGTTATATAATACTTGATAAAAAGTGTACCAATGAAAATGCATTTAAAACATATCCATTTATAGCCAAAAGTTCTTTATAGATCCAACTTTTACCATAGAACTCATCAAGCAATCCTAGCCACTCATTTTTTTTTTATCAAAATAAAAAGATAAACTTCCATCCTTTTTTTAAAACTTAAATATTTCACAAACCGTAAATCGTCAAGCTACAAAAAAAATACCATCGCGACGAGAATTAAATTATCTTTCTATAGACATGCATTGTTATATACTTTCGACGAACTTTTTTTTTCGATGAACTTTTTTTTTTCGCGCAGAAAAATCATATATGATTCGTAAGAATCATATATGATTCG
>LBNU01016769.1:0-11720 GCA_014162995.1 Artemisia annua | reverse complement strand
TACCTGCACAATCATAAACACAAAAACACGATATCTTTGGCTTTGAACGTTAGTTTTTGGTCTATAATAGTCTAATAATGGTGAATAAAAGATATGTGAATAAGCACATATCAGCGGGATATAATGAAAATATTTGGGGGGAGGACCAAATTTTGGAAAAAATTTTTAAAACTAATTTAAGATATATATGTGTCACCATATATGACATTTGGTCACACTGTTCAAGGCCAAAAGTTCTTTATAGATCCAACTTTTATCATACAACCCATCAAGCAATCTTAGCCACTCATTTTTTTTATCAAAATAAAAAAATAAACTTCCAACCTTTTTTTAAAACTTAAATATTTCGCAAACCGTAAATCGTCAAGCTACAAAAAAATACCATCGCGACGAGAATTAAATTATCTTTCTATAGACATGCATTGTTATATACTTTCGACGAACTTTTTTTTCGATGAACTTTATTTTTTTCACCTAGAAAAATCATATATGATTCGTAAGAATCATATATGATTCGATTTCAACAAATCATATATGATTCTTACGAATCATATATGATTCGTAAGAATCATATATGATTCGTAAGAATCGAATCATATATGATTTTTACGAATCATATATGATTCTTTCTGGGCGGAAATTAAAAAAAAAATTCGTCGAAAGTATATAACAATGCATATCTATAGAAAGATGATTTAATTCTCGTCGCGATGGTATTTTTTTTGTAGCTTGAAGATTTACCGTTTACAAGATATGTTGTTTTGAAAAAAAAAGTGAAAAATATAAATGGGTGGCTATGATTGGTTGATAGGTTCTATGGCATGTATGGGTTCTTCATGGATCTCAACTCTCCATTTATATATGTTGCATCAAGTATTATATAACCTGAAAAAAATTAATGAATGTTAAAGTCAGAATCAAAAGACTTTGAAAAAGTCAAAATGGACTTATATTATGGGACGAAGGGAGTAATAAAGAAGAGTTATTAAATGAGCATTTATGGTACAAGTTAATTAATTTTATGCGTTTATGCTTGGCAGCATTAAATGTTTGAGTTTTTATTGAACAGTTATTGAAAAGTCATTTTTTTTCAAAGAATTTTCAAATGTATAAAGGGAAATGTTTGGTGGACCTAATAAATAGGCCTATATATCAAGGCTCATGTATAAATAATAAAAAGGGTTAATTACTTGAAAAATATATAATACTTGCCACTTTGTGTTATTGTGTGTATTGAACTTCTTTTTTCTTATTGTGTGTACTGAACTTTTAAATTTCGATTATTGTGTGTATTTTGTGACTATTTAACCATATAAAATGACCATTTTACCCCTTAAAATTTGAAAAAAGTAAGGATAAAATGGTCAAAAAAATACACAATGATCAAAGTCTGAAAGTTTAGTACACACAATAAGAAGGAAAAAAGTTCAGTACACACAATAACAAAAAGTGACAAGTATGATACATTTTCAAGTAATTGACCCTAAAAAAAATTGTGAGTACATTAATGTAAGAATTATCTTAAAAATTAAATTCATTTTAGGACAACATATTAACCGTTTAAACTTACAGATTAATATTAATCATGTTTATTTAATTAAATGTTTAAATATTATGTGTGATATATTGTTAGAAAGTTAAAGATGTGTATTTTTCAATGCAGAAAATAGTGAATCTTTTGGAGTTCTATACAAATACTTATTTCTATTTTACGACATCATGTTGAGTGTTCGAACTTACATGTTATATCACATGTGATACATCCAGCAGGTTTGACTATTAAAAACATTATTTCTTTGATTTTCTCCAAATTTAAAGAATAATTTTTATTGATTTGGATGTTCAAAATTATTTGTGATATATGACTGGATATGCAAGGACATGTATTTTTCAATGCCAAGAATGTTGAATCATTTGAAAATCTACACAACTATTTATACCCATTTTATGACAGCTAAGTGTTCAAACTTGTGAATTAGTGTTTTATCATATGTGATATATCAAACAACATATTTGATGCGCGTGATGTGTCGTTGCGGTTTAGCAGTGTTAATGCCTATTCAAGTTTTACATTTATATTTAGTCGAATTATCAATAACACACATACTTACGAGCAGTGTAGCCGGTCAGTTTGTATATAATGGTAAGTAGAGAACGTATTATCTAATTATCCTAATCAGTATTTTAATATCTAAGTTAGTTTTACAGTCTAATCTAACGAAAGGGGGTTCAGCTTGAGAGATTGGCACAGTTTGGTTATTAAATTAAACAGTAAATACTAATGAGAACGAATTAGCGAATAGCATACACGTACACAGATAGATAATAGAGACAATAAGAAGACATGTCCTGATAATTAAGCAACTTGTCACTTGTTTTATTGCTAGTTTTATATGAAGTGTATAAAGTTAATCCGTACTCGTTGGTTTAATTATATCGGCGAGTAAACCCTTAATGATTACTTATGAATATCTAACTTATCCAAAGACATCGGAGTAAATAGGCGAAGAAGGGGTATGGCAACCCAAACAGTGTTCAGCTAGACACAGAGGTTTGGGGGGGGGGGGATACTGGCGATTTAGACCGCATGGTGAGCTCCCCTTGCATGCAATGATGTGGTGGTGAACCTCTCATTCTAATTCAGTGCTCTCCGAAACGTGCGGGAAGGTGTCCCATCACACGACCTATAATATAAAGATCCTTCACTGCACACTTTAGATATATGTTTCCATCCAATCAAAGACGGCGAAGCGCCTCTAATCTAAAGGCCAAAGAGTGCTCTTTGCGCTACTACGCATCCTTACTCATAGTATAGTGCAAGTTAGGTTTGGGTATAGCAGGTTTTCTTCTTTCCCCGGGATACTATTGGCTTGGTATCAATGCGCTGATATAAATTCCCCAAAGACATCAAACATATAAACTTTAATTGATGGGAAAACAATTTTAAGGCGGGCATTTGATTTTGCGTACTCACAAACTACCGGCCATCTATCCTGATGAATTAAAGCTTACTGTTACAACAAAACAAAACTACTTAATGAAATGAGTACATGCAGAACTTTCTTACAGCTCTAAGATCTTCGTTTGGGGTGTGTCTTGTGTTGCTTGTTCGTCTGAATACTCCTCCTTAGGGTTATGGTGCACACCAAAATCGTCTAGGTCTTGGGGTATTTATAGTTTCTGTCTGAGGGTTCGATGCGGCGCGTGTAATAATGAGATGCGGCGCATATACTTAACTTCGCGTGGGGCTCAAGCTTATTATATTCTGGAATATTCGTACACCACCTTTAGATGCGGCGTAACTTGAATCTTTATGCAGCGCATGTCCTTCAGTTGTCTTGGATTGTTTCTGGTGAAGTCTTGATAGTGATACGCCATATGTTAATTGTGTGATGCGGCGTATATGGAGTAGAACGAGCTTGATCTTATTCTTTGACCAAAGTTTCATATGCGGCGCATGGTAGAATTCCATGCGGCACATTCTTCAAAGTTAGGCAATGGTCTTCGAATTCATCTATGTATGATATTGAGGTGTATCTGTTAGACTTTTGACATCTTGCTCATTTTGCTTCGTAATTAGTCCAAAATCGCCAAGTTTCACCTTTTACCTGTTTTTACCTGAGAATCACTAAAGTAAACATTAAAGCACCCGATTCTCATGCATAATAAAGTAAAACAAGTTAAACAAATAGCATAAATGATGATAATAAAATGTACTTATTTGAGTTCATCAAATATCCTCCCCACTTGAACTTTACTTGTCCCCAAGTAAACCTTATATTTAATCTTATGAAAATGTATCCTAAAAGGTATTAGGATTTGTTTTTAATAGTTAACCACGTATTCGTTTTATCATAATCACACAACCAACCACTTAACAAAGTAGAAACAAAATAATTTTTCAATATAAAACAATTATAAATCGTTTAGTTGCTAGTTGTGACGAATGTTCTATCATAAGCTTGACAAGTATACGCATCTCCCCCACTAAAGCTAAGGAGTAACAAGTCTAAAGCGGTAAAAAGGGTTTGTTGGTTAAGGGTTGATCATCCTTTTTAATCTCTATCGATCTCATATTTCAGAAAAGGCGACAAAATCACGAATACATGATCGAATCCACGACCACGATACTCGCAATTGCTCAATTCCTTAACTCGAATAGGCTAAAGATAGGACCAAGTAATCTTCACCAATAATATTATATCAAAAAGGGCGACAAAATCATAAATACATAATCGAATCCACGACTACGATACTTAAGATTGCTCAAATCCATAATCTCAAATAAATCAAAGGTTTGGATGAAGAATGATATAGGGTATGGATAATATTTGGAATATAAATTGTTGTAAAATAAGAATTAAACAAAACAAATAGTTTAAAATCCTAAGTGTGGTTAATTACTTTCCAAACTATCCCATGAATAAGACTCATATAATTGAATAACTCACGCTTTTGACTCATGTAATTCACGCTTTAGGTAGACACGAATACAAAATCTTAAACAAAGAATAACCTTAGTTGACGTTCCCGTAACGGCCAACTCCCATTCAATCATAAATATAATATACAACAACAAATAGTTTTGATGGTATGAAATATTATGTTTAAGTCGTGTTGAGTTAAGTAATCATTTATACGTCTATGTATATATTAAATGTGTTATGTCGATTTGTATATGCCAGAAAGATACGTCGCGATACTCGTGGTCAAGTAAAATGGTATGAGTCGGCAATTGTGGGATAGATCGAATATGAAGTACACGCATGAAATACCAAAAGTTACTAGACAATGTCAAACAATATACACACACTGATAAGCACACTTATGCTAGATAAAACCGAGTGGGCTCAGGCCCATCGCCAGTCCAACACAACTTAACCCAATTTACATTCCACTTGCTTCAAAAATTTTAACCCATATTTAGAAATTCAGTGAGCAACCAAAATTGATGCCAACACAAATCAAAGTACTTTGTGAGTTTGTGGTGTAACTTGTGATAGCAGTGAGCAAAGAAAAAGTATGTTCGTCGACCACGACCTTTTTATACCCCGGACTCGACCACGACATTCCAAATCAAAGGCTAACGTGGTTATACTAAATCAAAGCCAAACATAAACCATACTCCAAAACCAAGTACCAACCCAATCATGTTACATTTGCTAGTCTTTCAAGAGGTGAAGATAAATAAAAAGATAGAATACTTCAAATCGCAAGTTACATGAGCAGCAAAGTAAAGTCCAGATTTATTAGTCAACAAGAACTCCAATAAACACAAGTATAATAATAATAATAATAATAATAATAATAATAATAATAATAATAATAATAATAATAATAATAATAATAATAATAATAAAATTTTATTAATAAAAGCTTATTCAATGTCACATCTTTTCAAGTAAATATTTTCAACAGAAGTGTCCGAATAATGAACAGCACAAGTAAAATACAAACTTTTGTGTTTATACGGAATAGGTATAAACCCTGCCAATGTGAGCTTCAGATTAAATGCCACGTTAACTTTAATCCATACAATTCCGTGGGCTAGATTATACTCGAAATCCCGAATTTCCTCATCTTTTAAGTGAACTTGACGGGGATCAAAATTCACCTCAGTTAATCGCTTGGTTTCGGAGATCTCAAATTGTCTTGTACAAACAACACTAAGATTGTGATTCTTAATACCTTTTGTACTCAGTGTGTATGTCGCCATTTCAGGGTAAGCCCGAATATGACCCTTGTGCTTGAAGCTACTTCTAAGTGATATTATTGCTGGTTCGAGAGATACGCTGTCGTTATTCATTTTGAATTTGACAGACATATACTCAATACCAATATTTTTTAGGTAAATATCGCTAAAATCTAATATTATAGTTGGTATTGTAATACATAAAAAAATGGAGCAACAAAGAAACACGAATGTCAATATAACTTTTAATCTTGAGTGATCATCTTCTCGTATGCGGTAGTTGATGATCCTTGCAACGTCTCCGTAGTTCCTTGGGACGTCTTGCACTCGCTATACCAAAAGAAATAGTATTAGTACATAGTGATACAATGAATAACTAACTTGAATGTATCTTTGAAAGAAAAAAACTATATCTTGAAATTCACAAACACAACATTTTAAGTTTACACTTTGCCTATGAACGTGTTACGGTTACCAATCTTTCTCAAATTCATGTAAACTACTATACCTCGGTAGATAAGCTCAACACAACTCAGAAATTAACCCGACCCCACTAAAACCAAAGTCAATACCAGCTACAAAATTTAGCAAAAAAATGATGACTAAAAACAAAAACAAAATAACACGAATGACACTCTATACAAAAGTTTAAGTCCAACAACACTAAAACCATAAAAAAAATAATACCAATAATACTCTAGAATGGCATGTACTTGGCCAAAAAATATCAATTGACTTAAGTCCAATATAATACCAACCAGTAACTAAACCCTAAACCTAATTCCTCCTAATCTCACCCCTCTTTTACACAAACAAAATACTGTTAACTTTTTCTTCTTCTCTTTCACCTAACCTTTAAAAACTACAATATCCATTTTGTCACTTAATGCATGCCAAATCCGAACCACAAATAACTTCTAGCTTATCCTGTGGTTTAAATGAACACTTGTGAGTCAAAATAGGTTAAATGGTTCAAAGGGCTTCAAGGGTTTAAAGGAGTTATTGAGCTAACCTTGTCTCCTTTTTTTTCTTCAATGGTTTATCAGTTCTCAGGTTGGTGTGGTACGTGTTTCTTTTTTATCTTTAAAGATCAATGACGGGTTTAAATATCTTTATTTGTGTTGTTGTTTTTAGCTTTCTTTTAACCAACCACTCATATCGCTATAAATAAAGAAGCTAAGTGTCAAGAAAAATCGTAAGAACAAAAAACGAAACTTACGTTATCATCAGCAGCTGATCGAGGTATGCATGATATCATTGAGCTTACTTTTTCTACGAACCACCAAAAAATCGTAAGGGCAATCGTCGCCATATTCATTTTTTTATGCAAGTGACAAAATGGATATTGTGGTATGCAAGGTAGAAGAAACTGGAGATGTAATTTATATGCGATTATCTCTTCGTTAGCATATGGCCATGGGTTTTATCATGCATACGAAACTTGTAATAAGTTCATAACAAACATGCAAATGAAGCAAAATTCACAAATAAGAACATATGCCTAAAACAAGAACATATGTCTAAAACAAGTCATGTTTACCAACATCGCTGGTTGCAATCTAACAAGATTTTACCAAAAAATGAAAGTCGTAATTAGATACTTGAACTCTCTAAAAGTTTTAAATGACGTAACGTTTCTGTTGATTATTCTAAATTTTCTTGAAGAAATCTAACAAGATTTACCAAAAAATGAAAATCGTAAGTTCGTAACTAAGAATAAGATACTTGAACTGTATAAAAGTTTTAAATGACGTAATGTGACATACATTGGTTGTAATTAAATGCATAGAATTGTAGCAACGTGAGTTATAAATGTAACATTTTTAAGATTTTTAAAACTTTTCAAGATCAAAAAGATTACAACTTTGGTTACTAGTTTTCGGCGTTCAAAATGATTACAACTTTTCCACCACAAAAAGTACAATTAAGCTAGCTAACTAGTAGAAAAATCACAGCTTTGAGACATAATACGTGCTAGTTTTCTGCGTTCAAAATGATTACAAACTATAGATAATCTTTTGCTCTTAACATGAAACACCACAACCTTAAAGCTCAATGGAACATTAAATCCTAATGACAATTTAATAGGTGCATGAGACGTACCATTTATGTTTTTTTGTGTCACCTTAGGTAATGTCTTCCCTGAACCACTTACGAGTTTTAATTTCATATTCTCTAGACTATCGCTATCTTGTTTATACGTTGGAAATTTCCCTTGCCAGTGAATCTATATAAGCTAATGAAGCTTTACCACCTTTTTCGTATGATATAACCTCGCGACCTTTGGTGTTTTTTGAACTTAGTACTAAGTCGAACTCATGTTGTTTGTGTTGTCCCTTGCCTTCCGTGTTGACATAGATGTGCCTAAACGGTGGGTCATTTTTATCGGCTAAAGCTAAACACATCCCGGTTATGAATGTAATAACAAGGGATAACATGAGAACAAAAACTAATATGCAAAGTAATGTGAAACATGACTTTTTTGGGGGGGGGGGGGACAACAATGCGTCGTTGCTCAACAAATATCGTGTTCTCTGGTGGTGGGACTCGATAAATCTGGTCCTTTGGGACTTGGATCATATAGGTTTAGTCTTATGTGCCTAGAAGATCTTCTTCCTCTTCATCGTCGGAATTAAGCCTAAATGCTACTTCATGGAGTATTAGAAAATGAGCATTTCGAATAAAACTGAAGCAACTTGTTGTTTACCAAACGAGCATTAAAAACCATAATGTTCAACGCTCACCGCTCCTAAATATTCCTAAACGCTTTGTGACAAATACACCATAAAATTGAAAATAAGGGTTCCAGATAAGTACGTATTCAAAATTCCACAATTAGAAAATGCGACCTTGCGATTCTAAAGTTATACAAGCTTTGGGCATGTGATTATGTTAAGTTATTTATGTTTCTTATAATTATTGAAAGTTTGGCATGGGATTGACTCAAAAGTAGCAAAAAGTTTACAAGCTTTGGGCATGCTTAAGTTGCAAAGTCGCATGTGCTTAATATGTCCTCAATTAAATATAAGAAAAATACATTTCTTAAGCGTATAGATGAGCGCGACATACATACTTTAGTTTTAAGTAACTGAAACTTGGAGAAATAATGATCAAGCCTTGATGAAATATATCTTTTAAATTGATTAGAAACAAATTCGGATTCAAAGTTTTGAAAATGTAACATTTTATTTATAGAGCANATGCATGATATCATTGAGCTTACTTTTTCTACGAACCACCAAAAAATCGTAAGGGCAATCGTCGCCATATTCATTTTTTTATGCAAGTGACAAAATGGATATTGTGGTATGCAAGGTAGAAGAAACTGGAGATGTAATTTATATGCGATTATCTCTTCGTTAGCATATGGCCATGGGTTTTATCATGCATACGAAACTTGTAATAAGTTCATAACAAACATGCAAATGAAGCAAAATTCACAAATAAGAACATATGCCTAAAACAAGAACATATGTCTAAAACAAGTCATGTTTACCAACATCGCTGGTTGCAATCTAACAAGATTTTACCAAAAAATGAAAGTCGTAATTAGATACTTGAACTCTCTAAAAGTTTTAAATGACGTAACGTTTCTGTTGATTATTCTAAATTTTCTTGAAGAAATCTAACAAGATTTACCAAAAAATGAAAATCGTAAGTTCGTAACTAAGAATAAGATACTTGAACTGTATAAAAGTTTTAAATGACGTAATGTGACATACATTGGTTGTAATTAAATGCATAGAATTGTAGCAACGTGAGTTATAAATGTAACATTTTTAAGATTTTTAAAACTTTTCAAGATCAAAAAGATTACAACTTTGGTTACTAGTTTTCGGCGTTCAAAATGATTACAACTTTTCCACCACAAAAAGTACAATTAAGCTAGCTAACTAGTAGAAAAATCACAGCTTTGAGACATAATACGTGCTAGTTTTCTGCGTTCAAAATGATTACAAACTATAGATAATCTTTTGCTCTTAACATGAAACACCACAACCTTAAAGCTCAATGGAACATTAAATCCTAATGACAATTTAATAGGTGCATGAGACGTACCATTTATGTTTTTTTGTGTCACCTTAGGTAATGTCTTCCCTGAACCACTTACGAGTTTTAATTTCATATTCTCTAGACTATCGCTATCTTGTTTATACGTTGGAAATTTCCCTTGCCAGTGAATCTATATAAGCTAATGAAGCTTTACCACCTTTTTCGTATGATATAACCTCGCGACCTTTGGTGTTTTTTGAACTTAGTACTAAGTCGAACTCATGTTGTTTGTGTTGTCCCTTGCCTTCCGTGTTGACATAGATGTGCCTAAACGGTGGGTCATTTTTATCGGCTAAAGCTAAACACATCCCGGTTATGAATGTAATAACAAGGGATAACATGAGAACAAAAACTAATATGCAAAGTAATGTGAAACATGACTTTTTTGGGGGGGGGGGGGACAACAATGCGTCGTTGCTCAACAAATATCGTGTTCTCTGGTGGTGGGACTCGATAAATCTGGTCCTTTGGGACTTGGATCATATAGGTTTAGTCTTATGTGCCTAGAAGATCTTCTTCCTCTTCATCGTCGGAATTAAGCCTAAATGCTACTTCATGGAGTATTAGAAAATGAGCATTTCGAATAAAACTGAAGCAACTTGTTGTTTACCAAACGAGCATTAAAAACCATAATGTTCAACGCTCACCGCTCCTAAATATTCCTAAACGCTTTGTGACAAATACACCATAAAATTGAAAATAAGGGTTCCAGATAAGTACGTATTCAAAATTCCACAATTAGAAAATGCGACCTTGCGATTCTAAAGTTATACAAGCTTTGGGCATGTGATTATGTTAAGTTATTTATGTTTCTTATAATTATTGAAAGTTTGGCATGGGATTGACTCAAAAGTAGCAAAAAGTTTACAAGCTTTGGGCATGCTTAAGTTGCAAAGTCGCATGTGCTTAATATGTCCTCAATTAAATATAAGAAAAATACATTTCTTAAGCGTATAGATGAGCGCGACATACATACTTTAGTTTTAAGTAACTGAAACTTGGAGAAATAATGATCAAGCCTTGATGAAATATATCTTTTAAATTGATTAGAAACAAATTCGGATTCAAAGTTTTGAAAATGTAACATTTTATTTATAGAACATTATTTGCAAAATATCTTATAAATGTCAAAGTTTTGAATCAACTTAAATAAATTTCAACAAATCTACATCACCCGTTTGTGTTGAATCAAAAAGTTTATTTCTACATACAAAAGTCTAATAATCGACACGACTAATTTCTCACGTTTAATTTATAATTTTTGTAAGTTAATAATTTCTCACGTTCACAAATACATCCTCTCATATAATTTCTAGGCAATAGTAATTTGGGTTGGAAGCCCAACTATTATGTTGAGTTGGGGCAGCCAGGTTTTATACATTTTGCCTTGAAGAGGCCCAAATGCTAAGAATGGATTATACCCAAAATAAAATATAATTTTGCAAGCAACACTATGAAGTTTATGTGGTTTTAGTAGCAAAGACTTCTTAATAAGTTTTTATGTTGTTTTCTGTTACTTAGTAATAAAAATCTTGTGGGTTAGTTTCTCCTAATATCATATACGCACTTGCACTATCATACTTACTCGTATCACAATCAAACTTGTAATCTTTTACACCAAATGACTTGTATCCTAATGGTACCCATTGTTATGTGAGAAGCTCTCCAACCAAATAGTTGTGAGTTCAAATACTGCTTAGGACGTGTGAGAAAGTCTGTGGCGTAAATATAGTGTGTTAGTTAGTTGTCGTTCAAAATATATAATATAGGATTAGTGGCTCACTTCATCATATTCTAATCAATTCACAACACATACTATTAGAAATATATTTATAATGTAGCGTTTATTATCGTGTTACTATATATTTTCGGTTTAAAATTTTCTTCCATCTCGCCTAAGTAATTAAAATTTCTTATAATGTATCATAAATTATAGTATTGTACTTATAACGTGGCATTTTTCTACAATTATTCC
>LBNU01016768.1:311867-324334 GCA_014162995.1 Artemisia annua | reverse complement strand
TCGGTCAGGTACACTGCCTGGTGGGGATTGTAAGCTTCTCGAGATCCCTCGAGAGGTAAAACGTAGTGCGTAAGCAATCCCTACGCATCATATCCGAATATCCAAATTCCTATAATTTTTGGAAAACTTCTATATGAGTTCTAAAACTAACATTTTATAAAACCCAAACTTTCAATAAATTTTGATCAATTTTTCGGATATCCGAATACGAATATTTTTTATACATCCAAAACCTAAATCAAGAAATCCTAGAATGTAAGTTGAATATTTTGTCGTAAAATAATAAAGTACATAACATGTATATAAAGATGAGATGTGCGAATATATATGAAATAAAGAAAACTAACTTTATAAATTTACTATAGTGTTACATAATAAACATCTGTTACGAATATCTAATCCATTAGTTTTTGGACTTTTGTGATTTGTGTATCAAAACTAATACGTACACATTTTTACCGATCCGATCCTGAGCTTTTCACGAGCAGCTCGGCTCGTTTCCACCCCTATCTATCCCTCATACTAGAATTTCTTAAATATACACACACAAAAATATTAGATATAAATAAAGCCTCATAAATTGTCATTATATTTGGTTTTTAAGATCATGTTTGATCCACAACACATGCACATCAGATAAGTTTTGTGAAAACATTTAGACGATTAAAAAAATACAAGGGTATCTAATTTGGTTACACTCGAATCGAACCATGTATATAATACCTGATAGTGAAATTGGTTTTATTTGTAGGCTCTACTATGCAAAAGTTCTTTTGGGATCTCCACCAAAAGAATTTCTTGTACATACCGACACCAGCAGTGATGGCCTATGGGTTAGCTGCGAATCATGTACTGGCTGTTCCCAAACCAACGTATGCTTACTGGTCTATATATGTGGGTTTAATTTTGTCAAACTTAAGTTAATAATGACTTTTCGTAATACTAACTTTACTTTGTCGTTAATATAACAGATTTACTATGATGTGTCGGTCTCCTCAACAAGTTATCTGATCTCATGTTCAGATAAGCTTTGTTCAAGAGCCGCCACTACTTGTACCAGTGACCGTCAAGCTCAATGCAACTATACACTCCATCATAGTAGTGGCACTAACGCATCAGGTTACTATGTTTCTGATGTCATCTATTTAAACATAAATGGGACATCAGAAGCTCCACCCAGCGTTCTCTTTGGGTATACAAACAATATAATTTGAGAGTATTTAGTTATTAATGTAGACACAACTCATGATTTCAGGATAAAATATGATATAAATTTGGAGAGCATATCAGTAAATGGTCAAACCTTGACGATCAATCAATCTATATTAAGGCAAGGAAGAACCAGAGTTGACTCGGGAACAACTTTGGCGTACCTGGCTAAAGGAGCTTTCTTGAATTTATTTGATGCTGTAAGTACAACAGATCAATTTTTTCAATCCTTTTATGTGTTACAATAACAAAATATTTGAGTAATTTTCAAAATTATTTTTTTATTGTTGTTTCAGATTACAAAGGCAGCTTCAGACTTTGTACAACCAACTATTAGAGACAGGTTCCAATGCTATCTTTCTAACTACAGGTTTTCCTCTGTTCATTTATTATCATAACATTATCACATTTTTTCAAATCTTAATAAATTTCTAACATGTGACTGATGTCAGGGTATTTCAAACTACACGATTTAAAGGGATTTAAATTCCTATGGTATTTAAACAATTAAACACCAATGATTTGAAATCCTACGAACCAAACATGAAACGCCCCCTTAATAAATTTGTGATGTTTTATTTCAGTATCTTTGGAAGATTTCCGGGAGTAAGCTTGAGTTTTGCTGATAATGCATCAATGCATTTAAGATCACATGACTACCTTGTTCAACAACAGTCATCGGTATGCTACTTAATTTAACTATAAACTGCAAACATCATCGATGTGGTTTGTTCAATTTTGCAATAATCATCCCTTGGCGATACTATTTATAAATATCATTATCAACCCTAGGAGGCCAAAATTCTAACACATTACTTCCCTCTATAAATTAAGTGAGGGTTAAAACAATCATTTACTTCAGAAAAAGATGTTACAAGGAACAAACACCTCAATGTCATGAAAACAAAATTCAATCTTTAAAACCCTCGTATATTTTTTCATTAGCAAATCCTCGTAAGTTAGGGATAAAAGTCGGTCGGTTCTTGCAAAGTTTTTATTATGTTCAACGATAACTTAATGGGTGCTTTTTTTCACATCTAGGGATTGTTTCATTAAAAAGGTTACAAAACATATGAAGCATTACTCATGAGGGTTTTGGTAAGTTCAAATAAGGGTAAAGTGGTTATTATACGCCAGTAGGGATTTACCATGTTGGATTAGACTTATGAACACCTGCTAGTAGCAACTAGAGTGCCAAATCCGACAACCCACATGGATGGCTTTTGCAGTTTACTCTTAATAACAGTTGCCTTTTACGTAGTAATACAATTTTTTTGCTTGTAGGGTGATACTGAGGTCTGGTGCATTGGCTTTATAGAGTCAACAAATCAAGACACTATTTTAGGAGGTATAATAATTATGGAATTGAATATTGTGAGAGAAAATTTGACAATATTTGATGTTTTGATATTTGTTTTTAGTTGGTGCATACCTTGTTCTTAAAGATAAGCTCATTGTCTATGATTTGGAGTGTCAAAGAATTGCATGGGTAAATTATGATTGTAAGTCATTTTCTCACTATTAATAACAATCATACAATATGTTTGTTACCACAAACGAAGACACCTCTTGACATTTGATGGTAGATATTTACTGACTTTTGTTGTACATCGTTTTCTTAGGTTCACCGTATATAAATGCCACCACTACTGCAACATCAAGCGGCGTCACAAATGAACCGGAAATTCTGTTGACGCTTATTGCTTTACTATTACTAGCATCATTCTCATTGGGCATTATGTAAAACGGTTTGGTTTTTAGTTTTTTGCGGTTCGGTTTTTGGGTTTTTTCGGTTTTTGGATATCCAAAATTTGAGTTGATAGTTTTATGTTAGACCCATTATTTTAGCTAAGTTCTTTAAGTTCGGATATCCGAAATTGCGGATAACACTTTTATATATCCGAATATCCAAATACCTATCATATTATAGGTAGCTTTTCCACATTTAGCGGTTGAATTAAACCTGCAAAAAATTCACCCTTTTTTCATAATGGCTTTCTTATCTCATTGTTTTTCCAATTACGGAAAATTCAAAGTACAAAGAAAACAACTCCTTTTTCATTCGACAAATTTCTATAACTTATCATTTAACAACTTGATCGATCTAAACTCTTATGAATTCAACAATGATGTTGTCGGTTGTAATAACACTGCTGTTGATAATGTTTCATCCACGTTTTGGTGCCGCGACTGTTTTTAGAATGGTTGTTATATCTTTTTTTTTTATCTCATTTGTTTCCAATTGCGGAAAATTAAAAGTACAAAGAAAAGAACCATTGTTTCTCTTCGAAACCCTACTTTTCCGATCTAAATCAAGTGGTCAATATGATGTCATTGTGGGCTAATGTAACACTATTGTTGATGCTATTGTTCCAGACATGTTTCAGTACGGCCCCATCCAGCGGAGTGAACCGGAAATTCTGTTGACGCTTCTTGCTTTACTATTACTAGCATCATTCTCATTGGGCACTATGTAAAATGGTGTGGTTTTTGGTTTTTTGCGGTTCTGTTTTCGGGTTTTTTTCGGTTTTCGGATATCCAAAATTTGAGTTGATAGTTTTATTTTAGACCCATTAATTTAGCTAAGTTCTTTAAGTTCGGATATCCGAAATTTTGGATAACACTTTTACATATCGGAATATCCAAATTCCTATAATTTTTGGAAAACTTCTATATGAGTTCCAAAACTAACATTTTATAAAACCCACCTTTCAATAAATTTTGATCAATTTTTTGGATATCCGAATACGAATATATTTTGAACATCCAAAAACTAAATCAAGAAATCCTAGAATGTAAGTTGCATATTTTGTCGTAAAATAATAAAGTACATAACATGTATATAAAGATGAAATGTGCGAACATATATAAAATAAAGAAAACTAACTTTATAAATTTACTATAGTGTTACATAATAAACATCTGTTACGAATATCTAATCCATTTGTTTTTGGACTTTTGTGATTGAGTGTATCAAAACTAATACGTACACATTTTTACGGATCCCGATCCCGAGCAGCTCGGCTCGTTTCCACCCCTATCTATTCCCCATACTAGAATTTCTTAAATATACACACACAACAACATTAGATATAAATAATGCCTCATAAATTGTCATTATATTTGGTTTTTAATATCATGTTTGATCCACAACACATGCACATCAGATAAGTTTTGTGAAAACATTTAGACGATAAAAAAATACACGGGTATCTAATCTGGTTACTCTCGAATCGAACCATGTATATAATACCTGATAATGAAATTGGTTTTATTTGTAGGCTATACTACGCAAAAGTTCTTTTGGGATCTCCACCAAAAGAATTTCTTGTACAGACCGACACCGGTAGTGATGGCCTATGGGTTAGCTGCGAATCACGTACCGGCTGTTCCCAAACCAACGTGTGCTTACTGGTCTATATATGTGGGTTTAATTTTGTCAAGCTTAAGTTAATAATGACTTTTTGTAATACTAACTTTGCTTTGTCGTTAATATAACAGAACTACTATGATGAGTCGGTCTCCTCAACAAGTTATCTGATATCATGTTCAGATAAGCTTTGTTCAAGAGCCGCCACTACCTGTACCAGTGACCGTCAAGCTTAGTGCAGCTACACACTCCATCATAGTAGTGGCACTAACGCATCAGGTTACTATGTTTCTGATGTCATCCATTTAAACATAAATGGAACATCAGAAGCTCCACCCAGCGTTCTCTTTGGGTGAGTATTTGATACGCCTCCACATTTTCTATTTTGTTAGTTGGAAGGTCATTTATGTATTTATTTATTCAACAGGTGTATTACATCCGTAGCACAACCCCACGAACTTGATGGTTTGTTCGGATTTGGCCGGCAGAGTTTTTCAGTTATCAACCAACTGGATTCTCTAGGGGTCACTCCTCACGTGTTCTCGCATTGTCTGGACAGTGTCACTGGTGGGGGTGCATTGGTCATGGGCTACCCATAGGAGCCAGAGATAGAGTATACTCAACTTGTTCCAGATGTGTAAGTTCTCTTTAATTTTGTACCATTTTGCCTTTGTATCTTTATTATTAATGCTAAAAGAATCATTATTAATATACAAACATTATAATTTGAGAGTATTTAGTTATTAATGTAGACACAACTCATGATTTCAGGATAAAATATGATATAAATTTGGAGAGCGTATCAGTAAATGGTCAAACCTTGCCGATCAATCAATCTATATTAAGGCAAGGAAGAACAAGAGTTGACTCGGGAACAACTTTGGCGTACTTGGCTAAAGGAGCTTTCTAGAATTTATTTGATGCGGTAAGTACAATAGATACTGAGGTCTGGTGCATTGGCTTTATAGAGTCAACAAATCAAGACACTATTTTAGGAGGTATAATAATTATGGAACTGAATCTTGTGATAGAAAATTTGACCATATTTGATGTTTTGATATTTGTTTTAATTAGTGCATACCTTGTTCTTAAAGATAAGCTCATTGTCTATGATTTGGAGCGTCAAAGAATTGGATGGGTTAATTATGATTGTAAGTCATTTTCTCACTATTAACAACAATCATACAATATGTTTGTTACCACAAATGAAGACACCTCTTGACATTTGATGGTAGATATTTACTGACTTTTGTTGTACATCGTTTTCTTAGGTTCACCGTGTATAAATGCCACCACTACTGCACCATCAAGCGGCGTCACAAGTGAACCATAAATTCTGTTGACGCTTCTTGCTTTACTATTATTAGCATCATTCTCATTGGGCATAATGTAAAACGGTTTGGTTTTTGGTTTTTTGCGGTTTGGTTTTTGGGTTTTTTCGGTTTCCGGATATCCAAAATTTGAGTTGATAGTTTTATGTTAGACCCATTATTTTAGCTAAGTTCTTTAAGTTCGGATATCCGAAATTTCGGATAACACTTTTATATATCGGAATATCCAAATTCCTATAATTTTTGGAAAACTTCTATATGAGTTCCAAAACTAACATTTTATAAAACCCAACCTTTCAATAAATTTTGATCAATTTTTCGGATATCCGAATACGAATCTTTTTTGAACACCCAAAACCTAAATCAAAAAATCCTAGAATGAAAATTGAATATTTTGTCGTAAAATAATAAAGTACATAAATTGTATATAAAGATGAGATGTGCGAACATACATGAAATAAAGAAAACTAATTTTACAAATTTACTATAGTGTTACATAATAAACATTTGTTACGAATATCTAATCCATTAGTTTTTGGACTTTTGTGATTGCGTGTATCAAAACTAATACATACACATTTTTATGGATCCGATCCCGAGCTTTTTACGAGCAGCTCGACTCATTCCACCCCTATCTATTCCCCATACTAGAATTTCTTAAATATGCACACACAACAACATTAGATATAAATAATGCCTCATAAAATGTCATTATATTTGGTTTTTAAGATCATGTTTGATCCACAACACATGCACATCAGATAAGTTTTGTGAAAACATTTAGACAATGAAGAAATACGCGGGTATCTAATCTAGTTACTCTCGAATCGAACCATGTATATAATACCTGATAGTGAAATTGGTTTTATTTGTAGGCTCTACTATGCAAAAGTTCTTTTGGGATCTCCACCAAAAGAATTTCTTGTACAGACCGACACTGGCAGTAATGGCCTATGGGTTAGCTGCGAATCATGTACCGGCTTTTCCCAAACCAACGTATGCTTACTGGTCTATATATGTGGGTTTAATTTTGTCAAATTTAAGTTAATAATGACTTTTCGTAATACTAACTTTACTTTGTCGTTAATATAACAGAACTACTATGATGAGTCGGTCTCCTCAACAAGTTATCTGATCTCATGTTCAGATAAGCTTTGTTCAAGAGCCACCACTACCTGTACCAGTGACCGTCAAGCTCAGTGCAGCTACACACTCCATCAAAGTAGTGGCACTAACGCATCAGGTTACTATATTTCTGATGTCATCCATTTAAACATAAATGGAACATCAGAAGCTCCACATAGCGTTCTCTTTGTGTGAGTATTTGATATGCCTCTACATTTTCTATTTTGTTAGTAGGAAGGTTATTTATGTATTTATTTATTCAACAGGTGTAGTACATCCGTAGCACAACCCCACGAACTTGATGGTGTGTTCGGATTTGGCCGTCAGAGTTTTTCAGTTATCAACCAACTGGATTCTCTAGGGGTCACTCCTCACGTGTTCTCCTATTGTCTGGACAGTGTCACTGGTGGGGGTGCATTGGTCATTGGCTACCCATAGGAGCCAGAGATAGAGTATACTCAACTTGTTCCAGATGTATAAGTTCTCTTTAATTTTGTACCATTTTGCCTTTGTATCTTTATTATTAATGCTAAAAGAATCACTATGAATATACAAACAATATAATTTGAGATTATTTAGTTATTAACGTAGACACAAATCACGATTTCAGGATAAAATATGATATAAATTTGGAGAGCGTATCAGTAAATGGTCAAACTTTGCCGATCAATCAATCTATATTAAGGCAAGGAAGAACCAGAGTTGACTCGGGAACAACTTTGGCGTACCTGCCTAAAGGAGCTTTCTTGAATTTATGATGCTGTAAGTATAATAGATACTGAGGTCTGGTGCATTGGCTTTATAGAGTCAACAAATCAAGACACTATTTTAGGAGGTATAATAATTATGGAACTAAATCTTGTGAGAGAAAATTTGACCATATTTGATGTTTTGATATTTGTTTTTAATTGGTGCATACCTTGTTCTTGAAGATAAGCTCATTGTCTATGATTTGGAGCGTCAAAGAATTGGATGGGTTAATTATGATTGTAAGTCATTTTCTCACTATTAATAACAATCATACAATATGTTTGTTTCCACAAATGAAGACACCTCTTGACATTTGATGTTAGATATTTACTGACTTTTGTTGTACATCGTTTTCTTAGGTTCACCTTATATAAATGCCACCACTACTGCACCATCAAGCGGCGTCACAAGTGAACCGGAAATTCTATTGAAGCTTCTTGCTTTACTATTACTAGCATCATTCTCATTGGGCATTATGTAAAACGGTTTGGTTTTTGTTTGGTTTTTTGCGGTTCGGTTTTTGGGTTTTTTGGGTTTATGGATATCCAAAATTTGAGTTGATAGTTTTATGTTAGACCCATTATTTTAGCTGAGTTCTTTAAGTTCGGATATCCGAAATTTCAGATAACACTTTTATATATCCGAATATCCAAATACCTATCATATTACAGCTAGCTTTTCTACATTTAGCGGTTGGATTAAACCTGCAAAACACACCCATTTACATAAATTCACCCTTTTTTCAGAATGGCTTTCTTATCACATTGTTTTTCCAATTACGGAAAATTCAAAATACAAAGAAAAAAACTCCTTTTTCATTCGACAAATTTCTATAACTTATCATTTAACACCTTGATCGATCTAAACTCTTATGAATTCAACAATGATGTTGTCGGTTGTAATAACACTGCTGTTGATATTGTTTCATCCACGTTTTGGTGCCGCGACTGTTTTTAGAATGGTTGTTTATATATATATATATATATATATATATATATATATATATATATATATATATATATATATATATATATATATATATATATATATATATATATATATATATATATATATATTTTTTTATCTCATTGTGTTTCCAATTGCGGAAAAATAAAAGTAAAAAGAAAAGAACCATTGTTTCTCTTGGAAACTGTACTTTTCCGATCTAAATCAGGTGGCCAATATGATGTCGTTGGGGGCTAATGTAACACTGTTGTTGATGCTATTGTTCCAGAAATGTTTCAGTACTGCACCGTCAAGTGGCATCATAAGTGAACCGGAAATTCTGTTGACGCTTCTTGCTTTACTATTACTAGCATCATTCTCATTGGGCATTATGTAAAATAGTTTGGTTTTTGGTTTTTTGCGGATCAGTTTTCGGGTTTTTTCGGTTATCAGATATCCAAAATTTGAGTTGATAGTTTTATGTTAGACCCATTATTTTAGCTAAGTTCTTTAAGTTCGGATATCCGAAATTTCGGATAACACTTTTATATATCCGAATATCCAAATTCCTATAATTTGTTGAAAACTTCTATGAGTTCCAAAACTAACATTTTATAAAACCCAACCTTTCAATAAATTTTGATCAATTTTTCGGATATCCGAATACGAATATTTTTGAACATCCGAAACCTAAATCAAGAAATCCTAGAATGTAAGTTGAATATTTTGTCGTAAAATAATAAAGTACATAACATGTATATAAAGATGAGATGTGCGAACATATATGAAATAAAGAAAACTAACTTTATGAATTTACTATAGTGTTACATAATAAACATCTGTTACGAATATCTAATCCTTTAGTTTTTGGACTTTTGTGATTGCTTGTATTAAAAGTAATACGTACACATTTTTACCTATCCGATCCCTAGCTTTTCACGAGCAGCTCGGCTCGTTTCCACCCCTATCTATCCCCCATACTAGAATTTCTTAAATATGCACACACAAAAACATTAGATATAAATGATGCCTCATGAATTGTCATTATATTTGGTTTTTAAGATCATGTTTGATCCACAACACATGCAGATAAGTTTTGTGAAAACCTTTATGACGATAAAAAAATACACGTGTATCTAATCTGGTTAATCTCGAATCGAACCATGTATATAATTCCTGATAGTGAAATTGGTTTTATTTGTAGGCTCTACTATGCAAAACTTCTTTTGGGATCTCTGTTGGCATAAATATTATGATTACGATATTTAATCTAAACATCCTCTTCATGTTTTGATGATGACAAAGATGTAAGTTACAACACATAACGTAAAGTGTTTAAGTTACTTGTAATCACAAATCATCTATGCATTCATACGTCAACGTCTCTCGACATCTCAACGTCTCGAGTATGCTTCAACAATCACTTAAGGTATGTATAAACAAATGTCTAATACATTTTATGATCAAAGGGATTTTTATTTGGACATTACAAATTTTATGAAATGTTATAAACATTTTATATATTTTAGAAAAACACTTTTGGTAATTAAAGGGAAATGTTTTAATTAAAAGAAAATGTTATAAAATAATATAAACATATTATATATTTTTGAAAAACACTTTTGGTAATAAAGGAAAATGTTTAAATCATACTAAATATATGAGTTCAAAATTTTAACCAAAATCAGTTAGTTTTTCACCAAATAAACTTTCCCCACTAAAAGACAAAAAATCTGGCCTTTACAGCTGGGCGGCCCCCTTAATTTTAAGGGGGCCGGCCATGAATTAAGGGGGCCGGCCACGCTCCCCTGTCAGATTCTGTCAGAAATTTTCTCCTATAAATACCACCTCAAACCTGGTATTTTTCTCACCTCTTGCACGAAAATTTTCAGATCCAAATCTTTCTAAACATCCTTCTAAAATCCTTTGATCATAAGATTATTAATCTTTGTTTCAAGTGATCCATTCTTTCATTCATTCATCTCTCAAAGTGCAAAAGAAGAATACTTCTAAATCCTCAAATCAAGAAGTATTAGAGTCTAGTTTATATTGATGTGAAGTTGTAGAAATAAATTATGTAAGTATATGTAACAAGTAGATCAACATGATCCTACTTAGTAGTGAGTCAATGAGTGAGTAAGAAGTAGTGGGAAGAAGTAGTAGTGTGGAGAAGTCAATTAGTTGTGAAGATGTAGGTGTGTGAATAAGTCGTGTAGAAGTAGTGAAGTTGTGAAGTCGTGAAGTCGTGAAGAAGTCGTGAAGTCGTGAAGTCGTGAAGAAGTCGTGAAGTTGTGAAGAAATTGTGTAGTGATTGAAGTCATGTCGTGAGATTGGTTCTAGCTACTATAAGAACCCGACATTTAGCTTAGTGTCGTTAAATAATGTAAGCAACGTTGTGTAAGGTTTTCTCCGCCAAAAGGGAGCTTGTTGAGTAGTGAAGAAAACTCTCGAGTAGGTGACTCGGGGAGTGGAGTAGGGCAAGGAAGGAGACCTTGTAGCCGAACCACTATAAATCATCGTGTCCGGTTTGCATCTTCTTTCTCTTATCTCTTTACATTTACTCTTGCATTTATCGCTTTATATCTATGCTTGCATATATGTGTTGGGTGTTGCTTATATTGTCATGATGATTGATTGTGTTATAGTTGCAAGTTAGTATTGTGATGATGTGCATAATTATATGATATGATCGATTACATTATTATTCACACTCCTCATATTGAGTTTAACTTAATAGATGACTTGATACAAAACATTTTAAGATTTCAAAAGGAAAACATATTCACATAAAGATCAACCAAAGCTTTATTCATAAAACTAAGTTTTGAAAACAAACTCAAAAGTACACATATATAATTAATCATATTGATTATATATTGTTTTCATAATAAACTCTAATTGAAGGTTTTTCAAACAAACATTTTACAAATTAAAAAGAGGGGAAAACTATTCAACCCCCCCCCCCTTCTAGTTTTCCATAATTGGTATCAAGAGCCACGTCGCTCTAATTTCAAAACAAATGGTTTTAAAAATTAAGTACGATCCATGTATCAAATTATCTATTAAGGAAGATTAAATATGAAAAGTGTTTTGTTGATTAACTTGTATTAGTTTTGATGTTATATACACTTATTATACTAGCTCAAAATAATATTATGCTTAAAATAAGTGTTATATGTTCGGTATAAAAAATCAGGAAGTTACACATCTTTCCGCAAAGTTACACATCTTTCGGCATAACATTGTGCGTGATGTTCTCGTTGATATTTGTTCTCGATCCGGAATCTCAGCACGTAAGGAGGTGGATATTGGGCTTTATGGAGATAATGACAGATCCTTACGACCGGCTGATATATTGCTTTATTCTTGGGATGGGGGGCGTGACGTATGTGTTGATCTTACGGGTTCGTCGCCTTTGACGCAATCTGGGATGGTTGATTTTACGCCAGGGCGTGCGGTTATGGATGCCGCACAGCGCAAACGTGTTAAGTATGATGCCAAATGTGTTGACATCGGGTATGGTTTCCTCCATTTCTCGTTCTCTTCTTTTGGAGAACTTGAGAAAGATGCAGTAATCCTACTGAAACGCATTCGACGATTCTCTATGACTCAAGATATCGGGGCACGTGCGGCGGTACATATTTTTAGTAGGATTGGGTTTGCTATTGCTAGAGGTGTGGGGGCCCAGTTGGTTTCTCGGCTTCCCACCAATTTCTTGTAAATTCTATGAGTTTTTA
>LBNU01016768.1:272908-311748 GCA_014162995.1 Artemisia annua | reverse complement strand
AATAATCTTAGGATTAATGGAACACACTACCAAAATATCTATTTATTTAAAACGAGTGTTCGTAAGGGTCAAGAAAGATCTTGATATTATATCAATACATTATTCAAATTATGGTTGATATATTTATCAAATCTAATTGATATGTTTTTGAGTGTGGACAAGAAATTGGATTGTTATTTGCTTAGTTTCAAGATTATATCAAATTACAACAAAGGATATAGTCTTGAATCTACATACTCAATCACACTCGATTGATATGAAAGTAACAAAATCCTTTTCCAAGACGATAAGAATATGCATCGGATCATAACTCACACTTGTGAATATGATGTCATATTGAGTCTACTTGTTCAATAGTTGTGTTCCAAATATTTAGCAAACACATTCATAAAATATACATTGAAGTAGGATTGACAACTTGGATGTTTCATCCGAAATATTCAAGAAATTTACATTGTAGTACAATGGATAAATGTGTCATCTCCGAAAAACCAAACATGAGCAAACTAACAACATATGTAAACTTTGCTCACACTACTTAAAATCATCACTCCAAGCTAAAATAACCTTATACTCCACTAATGTTTCTTCTTTTACATCTTTTGGTCACTTCCTTGTGACCACCTTCACCCCACGGTTCCATCTCCTCCACACAAACCCTAAACCGCGTATGAGCCTAGCCTTGTCACTCCATAGCCTTCCTTAGTCAGCTAGTAGCCTAGCTTAGTCACATCCCTCCCCCTCGACACCTCCTCCTTGCTTTGCATGCTCGCTACTCCTCGTTGCCCTATAAATACCCGCGAACCTCACACCATTTCAAAAGCACACCTCTTCTCTTCTTCACCTCAAAACATTCTGTAGTAGTAGTAGTACTCGAGCTATAGTAGGCCTAGGAGTCGAGCAAAGCAAGCCAAGGACCCATGTCGAGTTGTTTTCCCATCTCTAAAACCCTAGAACCCTCGTTAGCCCTCCCTTTGGTCACGTAAGCCTCTAATATAGTTTCTTTAGCTTTAGTTTAGTCCTAGGATAGTATTAGGTTGCCTTAGATCCCATTAGGACCCTTGCCTAAGCTTTGATCACTAAAAACTAGAACTTATCTTTTTAAAACCCTAATTTAGGTCGAATTACATTTTATATGCTATAAGTCCTTTCCATAAGAACTAAGCTAGTTTAGATAACTTAGATAAGCTAATATTAGTAAAACATAAGCTAGGAAACCTTTTTATTTCATAAAATTATAGTTTGCATGGAATTAGGATTAGTTTTGCAAAGTTTTCCATGCATATGGGTATATATGGTAACTTTCTGAAAATATTAAGTCTAGGGACTATTTTTGACATTTCATAGAAGTTATAAGTATAAGGACCCTTTTTGCAAAGTTATAAAACCCTAGGATAAAAAGTTAAATAGTTATAAACTAATAAGGACTAGTTTTGCAAAAGTTATAAAGTTAAGGGTCTAAATGGTAAATTTTGAAAACTTATAAGCCCAAGGGTCATTTTTGTCATTTTCCTAAAATATATAAGTATAGGGACTAATTGTGTCAAGTATAGATAGTTATAAGTATAAATAATATAAGTATTATAAGTTTAGAGTAGATTTTGTAAATATGTTAAACTATAAGGGTATTAAATAAAAATATTAAAGTTAGAAGCATAACACAATACTAGGGAGCTTCATGTGAGGAGTATTATGTGGATATTTCTTTTTGACGAGTTTGCTGGGTTTAGGATTTAAAGTGCCCTGGCTCCTCAAACGATTATTGCATATACTTCTGAATTATGATGGCCCGAACGGTGTTATGTTATAACTCTAAATAAATACATAACTCAATAGTAAAGAGCTTCATGTGAGGAGTATTAACTTCTGAATTATGATGGCCCGAACGGTATTATGTTGATAACATAATACAATAGTATGGAGCTTCATGTGAGGAGTCTTATACTTCTGAATTGTGATGGTCTAAACGGTGTTGTGTTATATCTAAAACTCTAAAAACCCTAAGGATGATTACTTAAGAAACTTAAACTAAATAACTAAAGCTTGACATACATCCACAACTACAGCAACATCAGGATACGTGAGTAAGGCAGTCTAGTTTCCGAGTCACTTTTTGCATCAATAAGATTTCCCTAAGCCAAGGTGAGTTCTCGTCGCCTCACACTCTTTTTAAATGCTTTACAAACCCTGTGAGGGGGATACATGCTACTTGCTACTTGCTTTAAACCGAATACAAGTCTTTTTCTTTGGTTGTTGCACGAGTAAACTATCTGCCACAACTACATAACTAAAATTCATGAATCTAATCGTTTGGGATATTTTACCCATGGGAACGCGAATATAGTTGATAGATCTATTGGAGTTTGACAACTCCCGTTGATAGTACATCTTTCTGGATGGTATCAATAAGTACTATATTTGAACCCACTTAAGGATTAACTTTGGCAAGTTATCCTTCCTATCCCCTTATGGTTGGGTCTGCAGCCCCCATGACCCGGACTGTTAACGTGTGGTTCATGAGCTTAGTGCAACATACCCCACACATGATAATTGTAGAATGCATTACAATTATCATAAACACTACATTTTCCTTGAAGGGTGTATCAACTGAACCCTGTGGAACTTGTATTCACTAACACTTAAACCTATAACTCTCACTCAACACCTAGTGTTGACTTTTAAGCATGTATCCTAGGTATATCATTACTACGGAGATGTGGCAGAAGGAGGCACTGAACTTGGAGGACTTTCAAACCGGTTATCATTCAAACATAACATATTACTTAGACTTTGGGACCTCATCAATAGTAAAAGTATATCTTTTACTATAAAAACTCTGATAATCAAATGAATGATAACTAAATTTCTATAAACGTCTCTTTTCGAGTCGTTTTCTATTACTGTAACTGTGATTCCATAAAGTAATACCCCAACCCTATATCTGCTGCGAACCGTGAAAATGGGGGTGTTACATTAGGATAACCCATGTTTTTAAGCCCGTTTATATAATTACATTGGCTTCATTGGTCAAGTAATTTTCCCACACCATTGTGATGTACTCATACAAAAATTAACTACACCTTGGAAGCAAAAACTTTACATGTGTAAATTCTCTTAAAAATCACACATTGCAAGAACCAGCACAACAGACTAACCAATTATAATGGGCTCGACATTTACTGGAATGGTCAATGCACCAGAAGCACAAATCTGTAACTTCAAGCCCATGTGGATTTTTGCGCTCGTCCCTACTTTTGAAGAGCTCTTATGGGATGGCTTCTTAAGGAAAAAATTCAGCTTATTATGGGGATTTCCTCACATATGATACTTTAAAAGCTATAAGCGACTTTTGTCATCAACTTGTGTTCAACTTCCTGAAAGGTCTAAACAAACTAAAAAGCATCGGTTATATTGTGCAGAAACATTGTGAGAATAAAACTTTATATAATTACAAATACGATTTATCTGCAAAACTCGTCTGCATGAACTTGATACTGAGTGAAGCCGTATTCATCTCATTTATGTAAAAATGGGTCAGTTTGGGTAATAATTCATTGCCAACAGGTCAAACGGGTACAATTTAAAATTTAGCTAAAAAGAAACGGGTCAAACGGTTTAAAAGTAGTCCAAAGTATACTCAAGCCCATTCTAACATATTGCTTTATAAAAAGAAATGCAGCATTAGCCTGACAGTAACCATGATGATCATAGTTGAAATATATTATTGTTATTATAAAAAATAAAATGAACAAAAAATTTTTTTTGGCGGGTTAAAACCCCCTTTAACTTGTCCTGAAAATTATACATTTTTACCTTAAGCAGAACTCGGATCCCATTTTGTGACCTATGTTGCTACAGGCTCAACCGGTTGTTCCATAGGTCATCCTAAAAATCATGACTCCTTTAGATAAAATTATGAATATTAAACTGGGTCAAACACCATTGGATCCGGGGTAGCATTTACCCTTTTTTTTCAAATCATAACACATGACAAAAATGAGTCTGGCCTTGGAACAAATAATCAAGATCAGTTAAAGTACCTTTTCAACGACGATCACTATGATGTCGTTGGAAAGAGTCATGCCAGATCAGCAAGGATAGATGGAAAACTACAAAAAGAATTACTATTGGAATCATTGGGAAGCCAGTCAACACCAGCTAACCTATTTGGTTCATGATTTTGCATTTTTTGAATAACGTTACTTGGTCCTGTCACAGAGCAATACATTTTATATCCACTCATGGAAAGCAAACAAAAACCATGCAAAAGAATGAAAGATTATATTTGAAAACAGAGTAATGTTACCTTCAAACATATTTCTAACTCTAAACGTTGTGTGAGCTCTTTCACTTGTTTTTCAAGATTCTCCTTCGCTTGTTGAAGTGCAGCATTATCCCTGGCAGCCAACATATAAGAAAAACAATAATGAGAAACCATGGTTTCTGCAGCATTGCAACCTAAATGTCTTTAGACTCTAGCATACAGGTTGAGCAATCTTTAAATAAAATTCTCTGGACATGTTTGCTTCAAAAGGTAGATAACAACATTCGGCCATTAGGTCTTGCAGCATAGCTTTATTTATAAACCTACGTGGCTAAAATGTATAAAGTATAAACTTAACAACAAAAAATTCCATATCAGGTTTCAAATAAGATAAGTAGGTATTTTCACCTTGCTTTGCTTTTGTGTTGCGTGTATGGGTGGGTTGGGGGTGAGAGAGGGAGAAAAAGAGGGTAGAAATGAAGTTTAAACGTTCTCCTACTAAAGAAAATATTACTAAATTCTAGTCATCGTTCAAGAAAACTACAATCTCAACATATGACCTATTACTGTAAGTCTGCAATGCATATGAAATAAGAAACTGACCATCTTTAATCGTCGAAGCTCTCTTCTAGCAACTCTCCCCCTCCATCCACATTGTGTGGTAACTGTTGCGTTTGTGAGTTTCTTATAGCGTTTGTGTTCTCTATGACCGCGCCATTGGCCTATATATAAGAATAGACTCGCATTATTATTATCACTCATTTACCTATAATGGCCATTTGGCAAAGACATTTGAGATTACTCATCCTAGAAAAAAATACAGCCCAAATCAACTCATTGACCTATAAATGGGTCATATTATCATTTTCAGGTAATAATACATAAAGGAATGTTTCTCAAAATTGAATAAGTAAATTAACCTTATAAGATGCAAAAAAATTAGTGACTATGCCTTTGGCGTTGTGCTTCTTGTTAATTGCGAAAACTGCTCTCCTTCTAATTCATAATTGCGAAATTTGTTTCCTTGATGAAACAAAATGATATTATCATTATAACCATTGAGACGAAAGAAAAACAAAAAACCTGTTAATTCATTGTTGTAGTTATGGAATACAGACCCATATACACATAATTTTTGTTACAATAACTAATATATAAATATAATTATTTGATGAAAAAAATAGTTGAATACACTCCCTCTCCACACTATTCGTCAATTTGGACACAATCATTATGTGGTTTGAAATAACATGGTCTTGCAATTTGAAGAAACATTTGTTTATAGACTCAAATTGGGTTAATCAAGTAGTAGGATTTATATGTAGCATATGATTGTATTATTTTTAACTTTTTATGATCACGCTTTGCATATTCACAAAACAATCAAATGAATAAGTTATCGAATATACAAAGAAGCGAAATCCAAAAAGAATAATTATACTTTATAGAACCAAAGTGAATAAAAAAAACTGAAAAAGTCTAAATATGGATATGCATACCTCCACGATGGAGGTTGTTACTTGCGCCCCAAAAGTTGCTCCATTATGGTTTAGTTTTATCATTAGAATCTTTCACCTTCGTCATTCTTATTCTAGCTTCCTCCTGCAATTAAAAAGTGAATATGTCAATAGATATATGAAGTTGATCTGCATTACTTGCAAATTTGATTGGATAATACTAAGGCATTTTAGCTCCCATTTTCAGCACTTTTTTTTTTTTGAAAATTGTTACCCAAATCTGATTCTATGTCTTTGTTAAAAACATTCTTACCAATAGCAGCCACCATAAATCACAATTACATTACAATCATAACACAAAAATAAGATACTGCAATTGCATCCTTATATAAAAGAATTGATTCATACCAGGGTGAAGGTTTTTTTATTTTTAATAAAAAGTGTACCCACAATCAATATATTGAACATACATGTGATAACGATTCATAGGATTGACTGAAAAAGAATAATTATGTCATACAATAGGCACAATCAACTTCAAAATGATTTGTGAATCATTAAATTATTACTTAAAAAAATCAAGCAATCCCGTTTCCCCATTGTGATTGCCATTTGTACAAACATAAAACAGATGTTTAGATCCACATAAGTGTCCAAGATTGGTGGTGATCGGATGTTGGTAGAAGGCAACAATTGGAGGTGGAGGTGGGTTTTTTTGTTGGCTGACTGATGGATAGATGGTAGGATATAATTTGTGGTGTTTACCTTCAGGTCCTTTAAGTTTATAATCTCTACTCCGCTTTTTAGAAGTTTATTGTTTTTACATTTTTGACACATGTGTTTTTGTGGTCAATTTTTCCTTCTACACAAAAGTTTTCAATTTTGACCAAAATCAATTCAATTTTGAATTTTTATTCACCAATGATAATGCAAGATTTTGCTTATGTGTCAAAATCAAGCAACCTGATTGGTCCAATTTTTTTCTCAATAAGATTGTTTTTTCAAAATAACTCCGAAATGATGTAATTCTTTTATTATATAAAAGATTAAAAACCATAAGTCGTATAATAATTTTTAAACTATTAAATTTAGTCCCTTTCAAGAGTGTATTTTATACTATATTGTCTTGCTTCACGTATTGTCTTGCTTCACCATGGTGGTGAATTAGCATGGATTGTTGACTGTCTCGCCTTTTTGTTTGTAATATTGGTATAGTGACATTTGAATCATGCAATACAAATCCTATAACATTTGGTACCTACAATATGTACATTTGATCTACGAGTTAATGATGTTATAATTATTAAAATGTACCAAGTTAAAAAATAATCTGAAATAAAAATGGTGTGTACCATTACACGAAGGTCCATGGTGAACATCCCGTAGGCGAACCACATCATTGCGCTAAGCGTGAGGAAGCATGTTAATGTGAATTGCATGAATTCCACATCTTTGGTTTTTACAACCTGTATCTGTTGCAATCACACAAAAGATAACGGAAATTATTCCTTTTTAATGTATGTGTACTCGCTTAACCAGCCCTGTTATCTCTAATGGGGCTAATAGACGCGTTTTGAAAAACATGTTAAATTTAGTTATTTACATGAAACGGTTTATTTTTAAGAAAAAGTTATATTGTTTAATTTATATTTGTTATAAATAATGTACAATAATAAAAAACATGAACACACGAATGAGAGGAGGGAGAATCATTATTAAGTGGTAATCCAAGAGGTTATATTAAGGGTGTATTTATAAGATAGAAACCCTAAAAGATATGATGAATAGACATCACATATAAGCCCATAAGCCCATATTTACAATACTCCTCCTTGGATATTCATCGTTCATTATACTTCATAGACTGCCTCATCAAAAACCTTATAAAGAAAAACCCAATGGGATACAAAAACTTGATGAAGGAAAAGAGTGCAGTACGTATAATGCTCCTCCTCCTCAATTTAATTTATATATTGCAAGCATTGCATGCTAATCTTCTAAACAAGTTTCTCGTATACTTTTGTTGGCAACAACTTTACAATGAAATCCATCAAATTGATGATGTTACGAATAAGTCCTGCAAAAATGACAAATATATGTGTAGCTTCCAACCCAATATTTAATCAATTTGTTGTAAAGCATACAATGCATGTACAATATTAAAAGAGAAAAATACACTCTTGTGATGCATATTAATTACAATATTGGCATCCAAACCTTAATTGTACTTATGTATGGTACTTGAGGACCAATTATTTCTTTGAGACAAGTGCAAAAGCAATTTATATAATATGCGTCCAAAATCATTTTGATCCATATACGGATTCATTCAACTTTATCAAATAAAGTTATTGAGAACTTTATTAATCGTATCTAGAAGTTGAAGTTGTAAGCCATGCATGAGACATTACAGATCATTCATGGTATATGAGAGCTCTAATAAAACTCATTTAGAGCGAATTAAATAATTCAATATTGATTGTCTCGTAAAATATCAATAAGATATTTACATCCACCTCGAGACAATATATCTTTTAATAATCAACTTTGTGTTTTTGTGAATTTATGTATTCATAATTCATGTCTTAAAAGACATAACTTTAGAACTCTTATTTCGCATTCGCACAAAGATTGATGTATATCTAATAAATTTTACACATTCATGTGTATGGACTTCATGTCCCAATACTTATCGTATTTTTACGAGATTGCGTCTTTCCATATTGGTCAATCGTTTCCTTGAGCGCACTTTTGATTTATGATCCTTATTATGCATAATAGCAAGCGCTATATTGTATGTAAACAAATTTATGGACGTCGTTTATGTTTTGATTCCATATAACTTTAGACATGATATAATTTATTGAGATCTCATTAACTATTTGAGGTTCTTTAGAACCTTCATGTCTAGTGTCTCTTTATGAGACTATCATGGGGTCTTTTATACCTCGAACAACCATCTTGTTTTCATGCTCCATATTTTTCATCGAGGATTTTATTTGGAATCGATTTGTCTACCACGCTTGAGGCATGTCATAATAAAATAGTGTCCTTGAGGACAACTTCTAATTAGAGCATGAGTAGCTGAAATTTTGCTTTTGGCCAATGTTTATTTATGGCTATTAGATTATTCATTGAATAATGAATTCATAAAAATTTCTTTCGAGGTTCAATAGAATATGATAATTCATTCTAATTTGCAGCTACTTCTCTCCTCCTGAAGGAATTATCCATCTTCTATATCCCATATATGTGCATTTAGGTGGAGTAATTTGCACAAAGAAAAACAAAAAATGGGATATATTTGATTTATAACCAAAACCAATTATAACAGGGAGGATTTATAATAACATATTGGCATGATGTTAATTTTGTTGTTGTGCATATTATAATACGGCCCCATACAACAACACAAGTTTTTCTCTCAGTTTCATTTGATAATTTAGAAGTAAGTCATCGCATTTTCATGATGAAATACTTACTCTGGAATGTTAGGCTCGCATTGAGCTATTAATTATGCAAACTTGAGGTTGCGATTTAATGACCATTTAGACGATGCATCGATTTTAAACTCTAAATGGTTCATACAATGAATTTTTATGCCTACATATATCCGTTTGTTTTCTTTCTAGAAAATTGAGGAATTGAGTCCCCATTCTAGTTGATAGATTAATAATCAACTTCTTTTGAGAGATAATACCATTTATATTGAAGAATGTTATTCTTATATAGTTTTGCATCATTAATGACTCGGGATGGTGTAACCGGTCATGCCAAAAATATTATAATTATAGCTCATAAACTTATGTTATGGCTATGATTAGCTTTTACTAATATTTATATAATGCATGTCAAGGAAGATACAAAAAAATATAATGCATCCTTAATATTTAACTTCGTTCCTCATGACAATTTTATATTTCTTTTACGGAGCAAAATGTGTTAGCATAGATTCTTAAATCTATGAATATAGTGTGTAATATATTTGACACACTTATATTTCATTTACATCACATTGCATTTTTGCATAAATAGCATTTTTGTTTGCTCATTTCTTATTATATTTTCGCCACTACTAGTGGTTTGTCATTGTCATACTACTTCGACCATAGCATTTACCATGATAAATGATCTTTAACCATTTATCGTTACATTATCACATTCACATGAGGCAATTAGGATCTCATATTGATCATTTTATCTCATTCACTTAAGGGAATGAACATCTTATGTTGATCATTTTATCACATTCATTTGAAGGAATGGAGATCTTTATGTTGCAACTTGAGGTTGCCAACCAGTTTCTTTTAACACGACAATATGGAACAAATTTAGTAAACGGGTTTATCGTGTTTGTTCAAACATGCCCATATCTTTTTTTATCAAAAGCATTGTTCTCGATATATGAGTATATTCGAGGCATTAACCATCTAATCACATTTTTTTTCATCATTCAGATGTATTACTTAATATTGCGAAAAATGTGCTCGCATTTGCAAGAATCTCTTGCTCATGATGGTCAAATATTTCTTTTAGATTTTTACATACATTTAACGGATCTTTCACCGTTACATATTTTCTTTTTAATTCAGATCTAACACTGAAATTGTGAGATCGAACTCGCCTATGCTTTTTTTTAAATGCAGCTTAAGGTGCATACAGTCATAGCGAGATTTTTGGGAATATCACTTGCTTTTGTGTGGTAATGTATCCTTGATATCTTACCATAATTTAACGAATATTTCATCGTTAAGTATTCCCTTTTAAAATCCTCACAAAGAAGATGAGGTTCTCCTAAAAAAATTTATAGTTAAAATAGATCGCAACATCAAAAATCCACACAAATATTAGGAATAGAAAAAATTGATGTTTGAGAACTTCAAATTAGAGTCGACTAAGATATTATATTCTTATAACAATAGTATACAGTTATGACACCTTTATCTTCTGCACATTGTCATTTATTTTACTCTTGTTTTATTTTAGTACTTTTAGACGAGCATAACAATAGTAGGCAGACCGGTATAAAACGAGCTTTAAAGAGTACTATAAGGTGTCAAATATTTCTAATAAACTAATTCAAGCAAATAACTTTTAGTCATTACGCACATTTTAGTTCATCAAGACGTTCAGATGCTTCTTATTCATATAGCAAATGAGTAGCAAATGGACAAACATGTTATATTGTAACCGTAAACAAACTTGATACTAAAAACATATGTATCAACTAGCTAGATAGTCACATTCGACACAAACCACTAATCATTATTAATTCCCGTAACTTTCGTTTATTATGTCACATATAATAAATCATGGTCACAATTTATACCAACTTATATCAAGCATGTATTTTAAAAAAATCTTAAATCATCCGAAAATCACTAATATGCACATATATTTCCAATTTATTAATAGAATTCTGATCACTAAAGTTGTTTATAAAGAACAAATATGTTTTTCAAAGCAAATAAAATTGCAAATAGATAAGATAAACTTAAAACAACCAATTAATTATATAAGTAACAATAAAAGAACTCGAGGTTTGACATAACGATAACACGAGATTGTGTTATTTGATTCTCTTGAGGGAATCATAATAAAACTTGAGGTTTTATTTTTCCTTCTTCTAACATAACATGATGTTATGTTATTGATTCTATTAATTGAATCAAATTAGAACATGAGTTTTTTTTCATCATTATTTTTTTTAATGCATAACATGAAGTTATCTTGATCCAATTGATCAAACCATATTAGAACTTGAGGTTCTAATTTATTTTTTCTTTTTGAGAATTGTGATTGAACATGAAAACAATAACTTGACATTATTGTATTTTGATTATGTTCATCGTAGTAGAACTTGAGGTTCATACTTTTTTTTTCCCTAAACATAACGTGAGGTTATGATATTTTGATTCTCTTGAGAGAATAATAACTGAACTTGAGGTTCATTAAAATAGATACAATAACTTGAGGTTACTGTATTTTTAATTAATTCATTGTAATAAAACTTGAAGTTTTATTATGAATAAATATAATCATAACATTAGGTTATGATATTGATTCATGAAAGAATTATATTAGAACTTGAGGTTCTACTATTTTTTTTTCAACCATAACATGATGGCTATGTTGTTTTGATTCTCTCTTTGTAGTCACGATAAAACATATATTGTTTTTGTAAATTACATGAGAGCTAGAAAAATTAACAATAGAATATAACATAATGCTCGTTATGTAATCACAATAGAACATTTGTTGTTCTTGTAAATCACAATAGAGTAAAAAAACAAAAAATAAGATACCACACAACTTTTAAGTGAAGCAACAAATTAACATTATAATGTTAATTGGAGACAAAACTAATAATAATAGATAGCAAAGTTATACGCAAGTTAAAGAATGTAAAAAAAATTTGATCTCATTAATTTTATGTAAGCTCGCAGCTAATATTATGTCATCACATAGTGCTGTAATAGATCAATTAAGATGCTATTCTTAATATTATTATATATACAACGAAAAAAATTTATGTTGTAAAATTTGAGCATAAAACAACTATGCAGCCAATTTTATATACTTCTCGATGCCAAGGTTTTCAAAAAAAAAAAAAAACAATTAAACACAAATATCAATCATATACAGATGAATACATAAAAAACAATCACGGCTATTATGTTAAACGTATATCCATATAGATTTAGTTTATTACAGTTTAGATCTAGGAATAAAGTAGATTGGTGACTTTAAGTGATGACCTTAAAACAATGAATCGGTAAATGTAAATCGCAACATATTGTGCTTAAAAAAAAATAACATGTCACAAGATCAATAAAATAAATTATGCCACATATCCACGTATTCAATCTTCTCTTATTTGAAAAAAGAAAACAATAGTTGTCGGGAAAAAAAAACATCATACCTAATGAGCACTGTTGGATCGTAAATATCAAAGTGCACTGAGTTACTTCTCCTTCATGATCGTTCATATGTTTTTTTTTATAGAGACATTCGTGCTGATAACGTGTTATAAATAATGTACAATAATAAACAACATGAACACACGAATGAGAGGAGGGAGAATTATTATTAAGTGGTAATCCAAGAGGTTATATTAAGGGTGTATTTATATGATAGAAACCCTAAAAGATATGATGAATAGACATCACCTATAAGCCCATAAGCCCATATTTACAATAATATTCGAATTATATAGTAATTAATGAATAAGCACCAACCACAAAAGTAAGATCCGATGCAAAAGTACAGATGGAAAATGCAACACTTATCCAACCCGCAACTAGTGCCCGAGTCGGTCCATGATATATATAAAATGATCCAACAGATATCACAAGGCACAATGCCATCAATGCACTCAAGATCTTCAAAGTTTGCTTCTGCGCACAATAACGTTGATTATTATTTGCATTAGTTTAGAATTATTGAGATGAATAATGGAAGTTCAACTTATAGAATGAAATTAAGTTTATGTAACATACCCTGTCATAAGGCGTAGCGTATATGATAAAAATTATGACATACACAGTTTCAATGAGTGAAGTGAGAGCATTAATAGTAATTAGAAGAACCACCGAGTTTCCTTCTTTGATTAACGCGTAGTACAACCACAACAATGAACTAAACAACGATAACACATATGGCGATGACTCGAACCCCGTTATGGATTTCGTCTTGCATATTTTGATAAACGTTGGCCTGCAATATTTAGTTTCACGAAAGATTTAGATGATGAGCCTTGTGGGATTTAAATAGTGAATGTGAAGCCTATTGTACTTGTTATGTGTGCTGTTTAATTAATTATATTGTGTTTATATATGGTTGCTGATCCATATATGAACTATACACACCGAAAGAAATTACAAATCCTAAATTCATAGGCTCATAGCCTCTATTGTAAATTTGGGATCTCGTAGTTTGTTATATAAAATAATAATGAAATAGGCCAAATCTGATATGGTTGATCAATAAAAGTTTTTACTTTTGTGTTTGATTATTAGTTTACTTTTACCTTAAAAGGATGAGAATTGATTTGCACACTTTGTTTTTTTATTGAGACACTCCAAGTAATGCATCAAACAGTTGTACTATATTTACATCCTGCTTTAATAACTTGTATTGTGAGTGTGCAAATAAAAAAAATGAGTGTGCAAATCATCTCCCTAAAAGGATCGTATAAAATGTGAGACTTGCTTGAGTTTGAATATTGTGTTTACAAGTTTTATAAGGAATGAGTTGGTTTGTAACAATCGAGTTTGTCGTTTATGCATAATCATGATCATTATCTTCACGATTCTTCATATGTATTAGCTGTTCTAGTGATTATAGATATCATGTACGTATTCCATAACTAACAAGTTATTTGAATACAAAGAGAAAATCTAAAAAATTTCTTTTTGAATCTTACTAAATCTGGTTATTGGTATTAAGACCTATCAAGTATACGTAAATAACAAGATTGATCTTATACAATGCTGTCATGCTGATACACATTTGCAAATAGAGGCATATTATAGATCATATGTAAGAGGACTGCAGAAGTAAAATGTACCATAATTAGCAAAAACAATACAGTAGTGACTAGATGGTAAACTCTTCCTCTAAATATGCTATAGGTAAATTTTTGGTATGCTTAAATTTTATTAATAAGTTCCTTCCTTTTTTTTTTTTTGTTTTTTTTTTGTTTTTTTTTTTTTTTTCTAAACCGGAAAAACGTATTTTTATGAGGCAAAATAAGGTATGATCCATTAATTAACTACGCGTTCACGTGTTTATATATGAATAGTTTAGATGGAAATCGTGATCTGACGGATAATCATAATAGTTTTTTGCTAAATCAATCAGAGTCTAAAACAAGAGTCTGGTACCCAAGATAATTACATATAAATGGGTTGTTTATGACATGATTATGCATAATATTCGCTACATCTCACCCTGTGCCTCTCACGCTTTGAGTTCACGCAATAATAGGCTTCTTGAAACGTTTGTCACGGTTAAGCCTTCTAAGAAAAACGACTATGACAAAGTTAATAAACTAAAGTTTGGGCCTTAAGGATACATATAGACTTTAGAGTTTATACTTTAGAAAACATTTAAGCCCATAAAAATTAAGTTAATAACTACCCCATTGGGCCAACTAAAGAAATCCAAGAGTGACTAACGGATCATGATCTACATTCGACACACACAGTCACACACGCACAATATATCATTTTACGAGACATTTACTTTAGGTTGCATTATTTTCTGATATTAAAGTTTCTTTTTCATGTTGTTTAAAGAAAATAAAAATATACATGCAAACTGCCAAAATATGTATAAAAAACTTAAAATCTAGTTTCTTGAGGTAGCTAAGACTCGTGCTTGATGCATTTTCTTCTTATGTGGTTTAATTCTTTAATCTTGATCCGAAACATACATAATATAAAAACTTTGGAGTTTAAGCTTACAGCGAAAGTTTATTATTGGTACAAAACCACTATATCTCTCCATGGTTATGTATTTTAGCTTGAATACCCACTCGGCCACTCATAACAATCATATTGGCATAAAGAAGTTTTCTTATATATTTTCCTCTAGATGTTTAACATTTGATTAAAAATATGTAATTAAGAATTGTAAGAGTCACATCCACAATTTCTTTCAGTGATTTGTTTTGTGTTATCATGCCATATACAACAAGTATACGCAATGAACCATTCTATAATCCAAACTACTAAAAACTCTTGAATTCTCTTGTTTCATAAGAATTCCTCAAAAGTGCCAAGTTTATATCAATTACTATTTGCCCAACCTATTTGAGGATATTGCTTTATCTTCTGGGTTAAAACTTTAGTAAAATACACGCCTCGTTTCACATAGCAAAAATTTCTTGAAATGTCATGTTTTCAGGACCAAAGTAAGAACTTCAAGCTTGTTTACGCTTAGTATGTCGTTTGCCCGCAACACAAAGCATAAAATCTTTCGAGTGCGCAAATAAACATAATATCTTTTAGTACTGAAACACTTCCAAAGGTGAAAAAATAGAAAACGAATCGAAACAAAGTTGATTTTGGTTAAGGAAGAGAATCAAGATGAAAAGGAAGGTGCATATAGATAGAGGTATCGTGTTCTCATGCACAAAACACATAAACGAATCACCTTTCTTCACTATGCCAATACGTTTCTGTTTCTTTCCTCTTTCTCTTTTAAAAATTTCTTTTCTACATTAAAGAGTGTTATTTTTTACGAAACCTACTCGTCCCCACATCATCTTTCACGATTACACTATACCGTATAAAAGTACACTACATGTATGTACGTTGCTTTACATGTTTAAACACAAACATGACTTTCACAAATAAGTGCATGCATAACCAAAAAAGCCGATATCGCGAGTTTATATATAAATCCTTCATGTAAAAGAAAATGAAACATACGATAGACATGCATTTCATTAAAATAGTTCACTAGACATTAAAAACTCAAACGCTATTGTTCTACCTTTATTTTTTTGTTTGGAGACATTGAATGTAACATATCATATGTCTAATCAATAATGCACTTGGGTTGCCAATATTTTTGTTATTTAAGGTCAGAATAAATAAGGAGCAAACTTTTGCTCAAAAAAAAAAAAAATAAATAAATAATAAGGAGCAAACCAAATCCATTAAAATGTCACAAGCTTGCGGTGGGGAGTGTAATTAATTCAAGCTTACGTATCAATGTTTGCTTGTTTGAAGGATGACTTCACTTGTATAATGGTATTCTATTCATCTTAATATCTAATTCATTTTTGATTAAATTATTCATGGAATTACCTGCAAATTAAGCAAACCACCACTAATTTAATTTGGTTTCTTGTTCATCTCATTTATACCTTTTATGTTCTTTACACTTTTTTAAGATAGTTTAGTTTTGTTTATACAAGATACCTACAAAGTATACCATCACAGGTAAGGGGTCTAAATCCAAAACTTAAGGGAAATCTTAAGCAAAAAATCTCGAGGACAAGTAAGTAATGGAGCATGACAACTTATAGATTACTGTAGTATATTTGTGACATTGGCAAGGGAAATTGTAGAAAACGGCGAGGATATATCAGTCAGATCGCATACATCTGAGTAAAAATGACTCACCCTTCATAGGTTCCTTGTACAAGAAAAACCTTATTTGTTTACCTGTTTAATTGTAAAGTTAGGCAATAATAAGTATGCCTCCAATACTTAAATTGAGTAACTTATGTAAAGAGAGACAAATATCTGAATCAGCCAATAAATTAAAAAGTAAACACATGGGACATAAGCTTTTGCCTTGTCTTTGAAAGAAGCACTTTACTTGTATACTTCAATTAACTTTAACAATTATAACATACTTACAATCTTTATTTGTAGGAGCTTTGATACAAAAATAGAAGGTTGCTTCAGGTAATTATTTATATAGAAATGTGTTCGTAGACGTTAGAAATATAATAGTGAGTATTAAAAAGGGCACTATATATGTGAGTTGAAACATAGCCATTAGCCATTATCAAATGATAACCTAATGGAATGGAAAAAAGATAAAGCCATTATATTGGAATGATTGACATATATTATTATAAAAATATAATATGTATATCTCCCAATAATTACTATCTATGTTTTTCAAACCATTATATTAACATTTTATAATTTATGCAACTTTCTTTTGCTTTAATTATTCTTCAATGAAAATGTAAGCCTGTCATTGCTTACCAAATATGGGAATTTTTATTATTTATTTGGATACACATATAAGAATCAATGTATCGCTTTGATATTATTAAGTTCTATATTTGCTTTGTAGATGAGTAGTTGATTCGGTTAAGAAAAATTATAAAAAAGAAAAAACGGCTTGAGTTGTTTCTGACGCACTTCTGCTAAAAGATCATTGTGACATCTAAGGATTAAGAACCTCTAAAGTTGGTTATAACATGGTAGGTCATGTTAACCAATCATACACAAGTTAAGTGGATAAATGTTTTTCTTTTAATCAAAATTATGAGCTCACTCATTTTTCAACTTCTCACATTACACACAAGTCACAACATAACCTATCATGTTAAAACTTGAGAAGATCTTTTTCCAACATCTAATTATCATTTGGGCTAGTCTTTGGAGAAAAACTATTCGACACTCATGGATTTGCGAAGTCAAGACTTTTTTATCGAGTTATATTTTTGAAGAGAACAAATCGCTAACTACATAGTACTAATAACAAAGAGGTTAAAACTTGCACAAATATAACCATGAACTGTAACCATTACTCAAAAGAAATTGTGAAGAAGAATTGATCACTCGTGACTTTTTTTCTTTGCAACTTTTTTTTGTTGGTAAAACATGTGAGTCTTTTATGCTTTTAGTATAAAAAGAGAAGAAGGTCAATGTGGTATTGCTTGAAAGGAGGGCAACCTCTTTAGAGAGTTGAATTTAACCACTTCCTTTTATTAAAATACTACTCCACCACCATGAACTTCAAATCAAAAGACACCCTTTTTTTCCCTTTAAACATGGATGCACACAAACGCTAAAGTTACACTAAAGCTGCATAACCCATTTTTAAATAAAAAGAAAAGAAGGATCAAGGAAAGAGAAGCACATTGCATATATTCGATCATTACAAATGTAGTAATTTGTTTAGGAAATTCTGACATTAAAATGTTGTCAAAATTTGTAAAGATTAACTTAAATTATTACGGAGTATTATTTTATTACGGCTGAAATTTAAATATGAGACACAAAGCAAGCAAGAAGCAGAAAAAGATACAACTTAAAAACTTCGAATATGACACAAATGACGAACATGAGCACCTAAAAGCACCACAAAAAACAATTACAACGATCCGTTACAAAAGAGTATTCCCTTAGTCGTTACACCAAGCTTCTTAATCTGAGTTGAAACTTCTTGTTATGGTTTTAGTTTTAGTTATAACTATTGCTTCTTTTTTTTTTTTTTTTTTTTTTTTTTTTATTCATATTTTTTTTTTTTTTTTTTTTTTTTTTTTTTTTTTTTTAACCAATAATAATAACTAGCAAAATGTGTTTCAATACTTAGGTTTGACTTAATAATCTTGCTAGTTAAGATCACTAATTAGTTAGTGTTTATACATCCAATTAATAAATGAGGTAATAATTGTAGGTTCACGTACAAACGTACAATATAGGTTGTATTTCAAGTATGAGGGTTATCTTGTTGATTTCACAGATCATGTGCGATAACTAAAAAATAGAACACCATAAAAAATANTTTTAACCAATAATAATAACTAGCAAAATGTGTTTCAATACTTAGGTTTGACTTAATAATCTTGCTAGTTAAGATCACTAATTAGTTAGTGTTTATACATCCAATTAATAAATGAGGTAATAATTGTAGGTTCACGTACAAACGTACAATATAGGTTGTATTTCAAGTATGAGGGTTATCTTGTTGATTTCACAGATCATGTGCGATAACTAAAAAATAGAACGCCATAAAACATATAAACTCAAACATACGTAAAAATGTGTCAAGTGTTACACATGTTGATATACAATGAACTAATTTGTCGGTACCACTCGTACATGCTAACACTCCAATTTTCAAGTATACATATTATACTTCTAGTATAAATGTCATATAAGAACATCTAAAAAAATATGTGTTTATTATGTAACTTATAGGTATTTCTTTAACAAAATTTTCTGTTTATATAATAACTAACGGGAATACTACGGTAATGGAAGGTGATTTATTAAATGAAAATGCAATGGTTAGTAGAAAAAGGAATAATCACAGGCTTTGACGTTTCTATCTTTTTCTCCTTCTCTTCAAGACTTCAACTTCCACACGCAAACTCCTCTAAAAAATAAAAATAGTCTTTTTATTTTTCTATGATTTTTTATATTAAACAATGAAAGTGGGAAAATTCTAGCCGCAATTCGCATTCTAACTTATGACGTTTCTTTTACATAATCACTAACTTATGTTTCTAGACTTAAATTTTTCCTTCTTCAAACGAAAACCAAGTAAGCAGGTAAGTTGATTTAAATTCATATATATGGAAGTTTGTTACTTAATGTATTCCATTTTTACTACTCAAATAGATATAAAATGTTAGTAAAAGTAACACGTTCAAGAGTTCATTTTACGTTTGCTTACAATATATAGTACCCAAAAAATTAGAAAAAAAGGGAGTGCTACATGTAGTTAGTGGCAGAGCTTGAACATTTTTTGTCAATCGGATATATTTGACCCTCATAATATTTGACCTTTTTGGCGTGAACTTATTAGAGCATGCGGTAACATGACCTTAGGTTAAAACTTAACGCATTGCCACATCAACTTTTACCTTTTAACCTTAACTCTTGACTTTCCACCCCGGTAGCATAACTCACCTTCACGTAAATTATTATTTTTAATTTCAACCCCGTTAGAGGGGTGTGGGATTTTATTTATTTATTTATTTATTTATTTATTATTATTTTTTTTTATTTTTTATTATTATTTTTTTTTTGTGCCTGGCTTAACGCACGTTAAGTGCTTGCCCATCCAACTTAACGCACCTCTTGCCTTTTATGCCCGGTAAGGTAACTCACCTCTTTTTTGTTGCTGAGTTAAGATTTAACATAGGGGAAGGTTTACCTTACCCCCTGCTCTTATAGTACATTGCAATTTCGATTATTTTCAGTTTCCTATAATATAATAGTGATAGTTGTCATCTATTGGATTGTTTCTGTTGAAGAGGCGTGTGAGCTAAATAGATGAAGTGTTACAATACGGGATGCAAATGAGATGTAGATATTTTTTTAATGTGATGAAAATAACATAAACAAAATGATATTTTAAATAGTAACGAGTAACAATAGTGGAACTCACATCAACAAGAAAAATACTAATAAGAACAAAGGCAAATCGAAAAATCTTTCGTCATGAGCATTCTCCCATTCGCGACGCGTTCAAAAATTATAACCTAGGCACAGATTTTCACAAGGTCGATAAGTCAGCTAAAATGGTTTGCATATTTATTAAGGCTAGCTATATGTCTAACAAGTGCCTTCAAGGCACTAGTTCTGGTATATTAATCAAACACAAACTTTCCTTTTTAACTAAAAAATGCATTATACACGTAAATATTAAACTTGTAAATTATTGTAATTAAATGTAATTTTTTATCTAATAAATATAGAGTTTTCTTATTTAATAATCTAAACTAGTGCTTGACGGCAACAACCCTTGTACTTACCTATAAATTTTGAGGTTAGGTTTTATCAAAAGATCCAAACCGTCCCATGTTGCTCCCATAAATCTCATTTATATCCTCCAGATGCGCCACTTTGTTGCCACTCTTCTTACCAACCCCCCACCATTCTACTGACATCCCATTAATTTACCCCTTCTAGTTGGTAACTAACTAGTACTAATATTAAGCATTGATTGACTTATATACACGGTTAAAATCATTTTCAATATATCAATGTTGGTGGTAAATGAAACACATATTTAGTATGAATATCAGTAATAACTGGCTATATTTTAGATTATAGTGATTATATCATGAATGAGCATATAAAGCATAAAGGGGCAAACAATTGTTTTGAAAGTGAACAAATTGTAGCTAAATGTAGCAAAATCAGAAATATGATCCAAGATAGTGAGACAAGCAAATCATGTATTTTGTGGTCACCAAAATCATCTTGAAATTGGCTTCATATGTCACATTAGACCACCACCACCACCGCAACGACGTGGTTGTCCGTCGTTTTGGAGGCATGTAGGACCATTCACAATTATACCTCACACCCACCCTCACCGTTTCGTTATACGTAAAATGACAAAACTGCCCTTTAGTCGTTGTAGTAAACCATCAAACTTGGTAATAAAAAGGGGAAACATGTTAACCGTCGTGCATGTCTTTGTCATCATTTGACGTTTCAAGCATATCACGCTGCTTGATGCGATAAACGTATAAGATTATATTAAGATAGTAAGTATACACTGTAAATTGCAAATAGATGCCTTGATAGCTTGTCAACTTAAAAAGAGAGAATCTCTTCCAACTCAAAGGAGGCCCCAACCATCTCACCCACAGTATCAAAGTTGGTTAAACATGCGTGCACCCTATATGCTCTAAACTATTTTTATTACGAGTATCCAATGTTTCAAAGTGTTTTATTATACTTACACGATTTGTAAATTATACTCTCTCCGTCTCAAAATTATTGTCCTCTTTTGAATTTTTCGGTCTTTACTTTTCAACTTTGACCTTAAGTATTTTTGTTTATATTACATAATGGCTATGTTTGGCGACACGTAGTAGTAGCAGTAAGCAGTAAGCAGTAAGCAGTTGGCAGTAGCAGTAAGCTGTAAGCAGTAAGCAGTAGTAGTTTATTTAAAAAACATGTTTGGTAACGTAGCTGTAGCAGTAATTATAAAGTGTAAAATTACGAAAAAGGTCATATACACATTAAAATAAAATAAATGATTAAACAAATGGGGTATATATGTAATTTCAGTATCTAAACGCTTGGAGCAATTCTGTAAAGCTCATTCAAGAAGCATTTCATTTTGGAGCGGTTAAGATAGTTTCAACCGCTATTAGAGATGTTGCCAAACAAGCTTTTCATCTAAATGCTTACCGCTTATCGCTCCTAAACGCTTCCTTAACGCTTGTTGCCAAACATGACCAATATTTTATACAAAATATATGAGCGAATTGAGTTTTAAATGATTTTCATTGGTATAAGTTTTATCAAAAATTGTATAAGACAAACAGAAATATTTATAGTCAAAATTGAGAAAAAAAAAGACAAAAAAAAAAAAATCAAAATGAAACAATAATTTTGGGACGGAGAGAGTAACATTTTAATCTCGAATTGTAACAAGGCTTGCAATCATTCATCTAATGTTTTTTTGTTAATGCCTTTATATATAGTAGAATTAAAGTAATTTGTCCACCACCAAAACTTAGGTCTTGTTTATTTTTTATTGTTAAGTAGATAAACAACTGTTAGTTTGTTTTACTCCTTCCGTCCCATATTAAATGTCCACTTTTGACTTTTCGAGTCTTTTTTCTTCAACTTTAACCTTAAATATTTTTGTTTATATTATATAATAATTGATGAAAATTATATCTAATGAAAATACATTTAAAACTCAATTGATTCATATATTTTGCATCAAGTATTATATAATACACATAAAAATATTTAAAGCCAAAATTTATAAAAAAAAAAACTTTGAAAAGTCAAAGTGGACATTTAATATGGGACGGAGGAAGTATATGTCTAATAATTATCTAATCAGAATAATCATGAACCACATCAACACAAAAGAATGTTGCTTAGAGTAAATTTTGCGGTCTACAAAGTTACAAATTACCGCCTCATACGGAGTATCTTAAATAGAGGTAACTTCTATGTTATAGATATTTTATGAGTTTTAAATTTTTGGTCTAAATAGGACGTAATGAATTATTGTTGGGTATAAAATTCCATTTTGTAAGCTTGCAAATATATATTCTCAAAAACGATTATTTCTCTGAAACGTGTGGTTCTTTTATTCATTTCTTTTTCCTATATAATAATAAAATTTTTTTTGAATGATATATTTTTATTTATTAAAAAACAAATAATTTAATCTTTAAATTTGTTTTGTTGATATACTACATAGGCTATGTTTGGCGACAGGTAGCAGTAAGCAGTAGCAATAAGCAGTAAGCTGTAGCAGTAAGCAGTAGCAGTAAGCATTAGTTGCTTGTTTAAAAAACGTGTTTGGTAACGTAGCTGTAGTTGTAATTATAAAATGTAAAATTACGTAAAAGGGCATATACTTATGAATGAATGTTATTTTTTAAGGGTAAATTGGTAATATTAAAAGTAAACGCTAGCGGTATATTGGAAAGCTTCTTTAAGAAGCATTAAGATTGCAAGCTTTTGAGGTGTTGTTAAACNACTACATAAGTAGAAGATAAACACAAAAGATAAAGATAAGATGCAACTAATGATAGGATTAAACTTTTTAAATGATTATCTTTAATAATAAAAAATTATAATTAAAATCATAATAAAAAAATTATTACTAAAAACGGAATGGTTCCATTTTTTAAATGAAAAATTCCCAATAGGGGTTTTGTTTTATTATATAAAAGATTGATAATTGGTGTCATTTGATCGTTTAAGGTAATTGGAAGGACGCTAATTGTCAAGATACATGAATTTAGCTGAATGCATATATAACATCCTTAGTGGTATCATGTAATTACATTTTTGGACTTTGACTATTCCACCGATTATCTTATGCCATGATTGCTAATTATTTTAAGTTGATTGTATGAAAATGTATCTAAATTTTCACTTTATACATTTCTATGTTGCCAATTATTATTATTTTTTTCGTTTAAAAATCACGCACTTTTGAATCTGTTTGCTTTCGTATACCGAGCGACCTAGAAACCTGGTAATGCCTATGTGGCACATGTTTTATCCATGTAAGCATAAAACATTTTTCTTTCAATAAAGCAAAACAAACACCCCGTATGACCAACACCCCTAAGGACATTGGGTATCATCACGCTCGATCGGCGCCATTCCCACGTGGATGGCCAAACGGCGCCACCATTTCGGCTTTACCACACCCCATCCCCTGGCACCATTTCACAAGCCAAAAGTTTGGCGTTGCGTGGAAGGTGAAGTTTTATTTTATATATATATATATATATATATATATATATATATAAAGAAAGAAAGAAAGAAAACCCTAGCCGTTGGAACCAACGGTTGAAAATTTACTTTATTTTTATCTCACCTTTATGTATATTACCCTCGTTTAACCATTTTTCACACACCTTCTTAATTCCCTCTAAAAAAAACAAAAAAAATAATAAAAAAAAAATCTCTTTACTAAAATGAATCCGAATGATGATGATTTTAACCATTCGGATGTCGATGATGAATCTGACATTTTCTTTTTTATGTAAGCATATCATTATCGCCTATCGTTGCAACAACAAGAAGCTCAAAGTTCACGTATGCGTACTCCGATATGCCGTGAACGTGATGTTGTTGAAGCACGTTTGTTGGCCGACTATATTGGTGATAAACGTAGGAAAACCAAAGAATTATGTGATAAACGTATACAAGAAACACTTCAAAAAAATCTAATTGAGCATATTTAGCAACGACATCAACAAAAAAATCAGTTTTATTTATAATTTGCTGCATTTCTATATTTTCGTATTGTTTTATTTTTTTCCTGTGTTTTTTAAATTTTGTATTTAATTTTTTTTTATCTATTTTCGTATTGTTTTAATTTTTTTTCGTATGTTTTCTAAATTCTATATGTTTTTATTTTTTATTTTAGTAAAGTGGTAACTAGATAGTTAAGAGTTTAGTCCAATATGAATGAGAACTAGAAGAACTATTAGATAATGAGTTTATCTTGGTGTGTCCCCAATGACTGTGTAATACATTGCCTCCCAAATTTGAAATTTAAATTTCAAATTCGAAATAGATATGTTGTATGTTGTAAGAAGGTTGAGTGTAGAGAAATATATGTCATAAATGAGTTGTCAAGTTATATTTGAATTTCAAAATTCAAAATTAAGAGTTGGGTGTTTGTGAGAGGATGGAGTGTAGAGAAGGTTAGGGTCCAGCTTGACTGACCTGCCCGTTCATGCAAACCATGAATGATATAAATAAGAGTTTTAGCAAGTGAGAAAAACTAATAAACATCAACATCTTGGACGTAGGGTTTGCTTGAGAACGACATAGACACGCTAATAACACCATTGTCATTTCACCTATTATAAATCTTTATTAATCAATAAATCAACAAGATTTCCAAAGGATAGCCTACAGAAAACTACCCCGGTTTTTTTGACAAATAAGAACTCTCCATAATCAAACAACAAAAGTCTCCTAGCTGCTTTGTTGTTTCTAGGAGAGGAGGATTCTAACCATAATACTTTGTATTATTTTATTTGTAGGAATCTTTACTTAACTTAGTTTACGACCTGAGTTTATATAAGAAAGGAAACAGTGTTTGCATGTGGGTTGCATAGTTAGTTGTCCACTTGCTATAGGTAGGCACGTGCCTAGTAAGCTAGTCTGAATCTTATTTCGGCTCTTCCAATTTGACAACTTAGAATTCCAATGCCTGTTTCATGCGTATCGATAAGTACTTGAACTTATCTTCTTGTGTAAGCTTCCCCCTTCTCGTTCTGAGGTTTAGGTTATAAACAGCGTTAAGTCTTTGGGGTTACTGAGACATTTGTCAGTTCTCAGTGACTCCGGTGTTGTCTTTCAGCTCCTTGTAACTTCACTCCCTGACACCGCGTCAGTTTGTAAAGTTGTTTTCTTCAGTTGGTCTTTGACTGCCCTGAAGCCATTCATGCCTTTTAGGCTTTTGAACTTTATACAACACTCACTGATTTCAGTGAGTCATCTTCTAAATAATAATATGAGAGTCATGTTCCCTGATAACTCTCAGGGAGTATATCACTTCTGATAACCATCAGGTTCACTTTGATAGTTATGAAGTGACATACTCTCTAATCGTTATTAGAGAGTTGATGCTCACTGACCTTCAGAAGGTGAATTAGACTATTTTATGTTTAAATACTTGTTGGAGACAATTGGGTTGATTTATCAGACCCAACTGTAACACCCCAAATAGAGATTCGCGGAAGCATACATGTTTTGGGTGCTACGAAATAGAAATCACAACACAAAGATATAGAGAACGGATAGAAAAATCCGTTTAAAATATATTACATAATTTTAAGTCAAAAGTCATACATAAGTTCAAGTTTAATAAAAATAAGGCCCAATTACATGACTGTCCCAAAGTTTCAGAGTTACGCTTGTGTAAAAACACTTAGGATTCTTATGACCAATGCCATGCCCTGCCTTCATCATAAACATACTTTAAGCACCTGAAAAACATGCTAAAAGTCAGCTAACGCTGGTGAGTTCATAGGTTTAAGGTAAATAAACATATATGGACCATAGCAATAATCAGCAAGCACACACTAATACCGTATGCAACACTAAGCTCAACCAACCGAACTAGACAAAAATATGCCAAAAGCATAAGTACAATAAAGGTGTCCGCGAGTGATAATCCCCGGTCACTCGGCAAAGGTCGTCATGGTATACGTCCGCTTTGGCCTAATGTGTGGCCAACCGAACGGAGGAGTCACCCTCAATAGATATATTTATATCATACGCGTTTCCCAGCGGGAATTGACGGTTGTTGATAGTGGGCAAAGATGGGATTCAGGCAACTTAGGTTTTTCCGCATACAAGTGTGTAAAAACAAGTTCAGTTTAGATCCATGAAAACAGTTTTGCATGTTTCTCACCCCAAGGTTTATAAAACAATACTTATAAGAAAATGGGGCTATAAACTCACCTTAAAGATAGAAATCTGCTAGTCAACAAGTTTATAGTGCAACCGCTCCGACACGCGACCTAGGTAAGTATGGTAAGTCTTAGTACAATGTTCGTGCTTTAAGTGTTTTGACTCGTTTGAAAAGATTTTTATTGATGCGCGGGATTGCGACCACGCACTAGGGTTTTACCTCTCAAGGGATCTTGAGAAGCTTGCAATCCCCACCAGGCATTGTACCTGACCGATGTAGTATAGTGAAGTGGCAAGTACCGGGGTATTGATCGTTCTCTCGGGGAATAGTGTCGTTAGTCTTGAAAAGCTACTCTAATTAGGTCTAAGGGTTGAGGGATGATTCTTTTTGTATTTTTATATTTTATGGAAAGCAAGTAAAAATCTCGGGTTATAGAGGAGTGGGCGGAATTAGTTGCTAGTCAACTAACCCAACTAACTACTTATGCAAATAAAATAAAATAACAAGAAAATTAAAGTGGTTGTGAAACTTATATGGGAGAAATATGTGTTTACTTAGATTACCTTACTCCCTAGCTATCTTTTATATGTTAATTGGTTTGTAGTAATTACGTGGATGACGGGTTGTATTCCTTTAAACCATTTGTAGGGCCGTGTACGATCTTCCCTAACTCTAAGCTCCTACTTCACTCCTATGTCGAGCCGACTGAAAGCTCCTAACATGGGATCATTAGAATTCGCTCATGCATTAAATACAACCAAATAATTCGTAGTATCACACATTCCGATTATATGTTTCTTAAGACGTTCAATGCAAGTTACCATTATAGGTAGGTTAGCGCAGTTTTCTAAGCCTAACATCGACTTCACCCACGTCCCCGAATATATTCAAAAAGCAAACAACAACATAGTAATCAATAGGCTAGGTTGCATTAGATCTAAGCAAACACAATATAATACCTAGCCCTAGCATGTTATATTTGAAAGACAAGCCATAAGTATAATCACACAATACATAGACATATTGATATTGAATTTGGAAGAGACTTATCTTCAATTAAGCACCAAGTTTCAAAGGGTGGAGAAACCCTTGATAATTACATAGAAAAACGATTCTAGGGTTTTGTTCCCAAAAGTTGCCAACACAATGAATAAAATTAGAAACATATATATGATTTACATTGTGACGGCGTTCAGCTTATATGGGTCTGACGCCGTCATCCTCGCAGCCAAAACACTATTCGGATTTGCTCAGATCCAACTTCTGACGTTGTCCCTTTTTCTTATTTCCATCTGGGTCCGTTCTCCCTTTGTGGCATAAACGTTGACGTACCTATCATCTTGTAACACATGACGCCGTCACGTGTTAATTTCTCTGGGCGTCTAGTGTGAAAAATCATCCTTCATGTGGTTGTCAAAGTGTGACGCCGTCCGACACCGATTGAACGTTGACGGCGTCAGGTTACGTTTTCAGCAGTAATTTGGACTTTGTCGTTTTCTTCATTTTTATGCTCCAAAAACGTCCAAAATGCTTCCTTTTCCAGAATTCCTCCTTCAAATTACTAAAAATGACATAAAGGAATTTTAAGTGCAATATTTGATCAAATAATTACGGATTAAGGTGATAAAATGACCTCCTAAAAGCGTAACACTTTTCGCCTCATCATTTATTCGTGACCATGTGCTCTGTGTATTTCTTGCTTTGTTGTTGGTGTTATGTTTTCAAATAGTAGTTTATTAGAAAGGCTCTTTGTTGATGGCTGCGTGGTGAGAGTATTGTGTACTGAAACATCCGTGCGTTGTATGTCATTGTTTTTAATACGTAGAAATATATATTATTATATATAATATATATAATATGTATATTATATATATATATATATATATATATATATATATATATTAAGTATAATAATAGTAATTATATATTTAATTAATTAGGCTTGAAATTAATTAAATATGTTTGAGAAATTTTTATAAATATTATAAATATTATTTATTATTTATAATATAATTACATATTAAGAATTTGAAATAAATACTTTGTATTTAGAAATTATATAAGTGTAAGTATTTTAGTAAAATACTCTAAGTGTTATAATTTTTAGAAAATTTGGGTATAACCCGTTCGTTTCAATGTTTCCATTTTTCCCAAGTGTTGCAAATTCCTCAAATAAACCGTTCGTTAACTTTATTTGCAAAATTAGTATGTAATATATATATATATTAGTCACTATTAATATAATTATCGATATAATTCGTTCTACGATATGAAAATAATCATCGCAAGTCCAAATATATGTCAAAACTCATTTTCGTCACCCGAAATGTTTATTGGGCCAAAATTTCACTATTGAGCCTGGTAACCCATAAATTAGCCCAAAAATCATTTAGTCCGATTTAAGTTACGATATATATTAGTTATATATCAAAATAAATTTTATATGTCCGATAACGAGTTTTGGTCAAAAAGTCAAAGTTGGAAAAATATTTTTGGGCTCGGCCCACCTTTGGGCTCAAAATCTCAACTTGGCCCAAAATCCATTTTAGTGTTTATAATTACGTAATGATTTATAATTAAACGTATTTAACACTTATAATTAAGTTATAAATCTCAAAAAGCCAAGTGTGGTCAAAACCCACTTCATTCAACCCAAAATAAATATATTTGGCCAAAAATGATTTATTTCACCAAAAATTGTATTTTTTACTAGTTAAGTACAATTAGTTATGGTTAATTTGATAAGTGTTACAATATAATCCTTCAAGCATAAATTCCACCATTTCATCAATTTTATGTTTTTCAAAACCCCAATAATTTCATAATTTTATTGTTGGCCGATTTATATACATACACACATGAGTGTATATTTCGTCTTAAACTCGCGTAATTAACATTAATTACATTTGTATCACCAAATTAGTACCACAAGCAACAAGATTTACCACACAAGCAAGAAATACTCAAATGACTATAGTAGCATTTAATGAGGTCGAGCAACATGCATGCATACATAACTATATATTTTTCATCTTAGCAAAACATATACATTTAGCACTTGGTAACATCATTTAGCAACACAAGAACATGATATGAACAAGATTAGAAAAGTTTTGATGGATTCTTATAAAGATGGTGTTTGTACGTGAGCTAGCAAGACCAAAGGAGACCCAAATTGCTTCAAATTTACCCAAAACACGTTCCGATTAACCCAAAACTCTTGAGTTTATAACCCAATTAACTTGAACTTCAACAAAATTTTGTAGATCTTGATTTCTTGAAAATTTTGGCTAGAGAGTATTTTTGGAGAAGTAGATGAGATGAAAATTGGATCTAGGTAAGTGTTTATCCTATATACAAGTAAAGATAACTAGTTATGGTAATAATCTTTGGGTAACAGGGTGTTTTGAGGTTTTAGGGTGATTTCTTTTATTTTAGTGGTGGAGGTGAGCATGTGGCCGGTTTAGGGGATCCAAGGGAGGGGTGAAATAATAATTTTGCTCCTCGTTGGTATATCGTGTGTCGGTTTAAGCTTAAATGTTACCGTAACGTCCCGGTTTGACGTTTTTGGACACGTACACGTAAAATAAAGTATTTAGCCACGTTTTTGTCAGAAATGTAATAAAATGTCATTACTGAATTAAAAATATATTTACTTGACTGTCACTATAGGTACTGTGGTGTCGGTTCGCGTGCAGCGCTGTTTTCAGAAAAATGTGAGAAAGCTCTCAGTAAATTACGAAACTTGTCAGTAACTATCCGAAATGGAATATTTTATGCTTACTGACAAAAATAAACTTTTTCTGTGATGACTGTAAGCTACAGTGTGCAGGACAGCTCCCGAAAATGTTCAGAAATGTACAGAAACTTGCAGAAATGCATATAATACTCAAAATAAATATAATAAATAGAAATTTATTATTAGATTAATTTATGAAAATTACCATTTGTCACAGTCTCCCCACCTTATGGGGAAATCCGTCCCGGATTTCAGTTCACGTCATTCGATGAGTTCGAAAAGAGATGCGGATATTTTCGCTTGATTTCGTCCTCTCGCTCCCAAGTGTACTCGGGGCCTCTGCGAGAGTTCCAGCGGACCTTCACGATTGGGATACGACTCTGCTTTCGTTTAACTTCCCGATCCATGATCTCAATCGGCTCTTCGACGAAATTCAGCCTTTCGTCGACTTGGATCTCTTCCAAAGGAATAGCATAATTATCATCAGATAAACACTTTTTCAAGTTGCTCACATGAAAAACTTCATGCACAGTGCTGAGTTCAGAAGGCAATGCGAGTCGATAGGCCATGGGCCCGACTCTAGCAAGAATCTCAAAAGGTCCAATGTAACGAGGGTTCAACTTCCCACGTTTACCAAATCTGATCACGCCTTTCCATGGCGAGACCTTCAACATCACTTTATCACCCACTTGAAACTCAAGGGGTTTTCGCCTTTTGTAAGCATAGCTCTTTTAGGGGTCACGAGCAGCTTGCATTCGATTCTTGATCTGCACGATTTTCTCAGTAGTTTCGTGAACTAGATCTGGTCCAGTAAGTTGGCTTTCTCCGACCTCAGCCCAACATATCGGCGATCTGCACTTACGACCATAAAGTGCTTCGTACAGTGCAGCCTTGATGCTGGTGTGATAGCTGTTATTGTAGGAAAACTCGACCAAAGGCAAATGCCTATCCCAGCCGTTTCTAAAATCAATAACACACGCTCTGAGCATGTCCTCCAACGTCTGAATAGTACTTTCACTCTGACCATCAGTCTAAGGGTGTGTTAGGAATACGATTTTTGGATAAGAAAGATTCGGTCTCCCATAAGAAAGATTCGGTCAACCCAGATATGATTAAGCATTGTTTAGCTCGTAGTAGTTACATTAGTTAGTTATACGTAGTTTAGAATTAGATTAGTTCGCGGAAGAAGGACGGGTCTTTACCCACTGTATACCTGATCCGCAGCCCAAGTGGCACGCCCTAGTGGCAAAACCCATGTATATAAACCCCTCTCCATCCTTGGAGAGGGTAAGCCTTCTCTCATAATCTCATTTTCTTTTTTTTGGTTTTCTCTCTAAGGCTTCACTACTTTCTCTCTCTACTTTCTCTCTCTAGAATTTCTTTCTTTCTCTCTTGCTTGGAACGAACCAAACCACATGATTATTCATGTTTGTGATGTTAACTAGTATCCTACAATTGGTATCAAGAGCCATGGTTACATCCTAGGGATCTTAGAACTTGTGGTTTATGGTTTGTTTTGGTTTCTACTAGTTTAGGGTGGTTTTGACTCATTTTGGTGCTCGTTTGTGGTGTTTCTTGTGATCTTTCTTGTACTTCTAGGACTAGAAAGGTTTGATTCATCTAGTTTATCAGTTGTTTGGACCATATCTAGTGCTTGTGATTTGTACGAATGGGTTTTGGATGCTTTTCTTGCCAGCGGTTTGCTCCACGTTAAAGTGTTCTTCAAGGCGGTTAGTTTGGGTGTTTAGCGGTTAGTAATAGCGGTAAAGTACAAGTAGTGGAGCGAGCATTACGCTGTACGTTTGTACTGTGTTAGCGGTTCCCTTCCAGCGGTTTACTTGTCAGCGGTTAAGTTATTATCGATTACTATCGGTCAGCGGTTTAAGTATCAGCGGTTAAGTTCAGTGGTTACTGTACCAGCGGTTACTTTGTTCGCGGTTACTTCCAACAGCGGTTAATTCTCAGCGGTTAACCATTGTAGCGGTTAAGTGCTAGTGGTTTAGTATTGGAGGTTATTTTAGTCACTACTGATTACTATATCAATGAGTAATCTAAATATGACAAACCCGTCAGAGAATACTATTCCTGAGATTCTCAAACTGTATGATATGGTCGATGAACACAAGAAACCCAACTCATTACAAATGACAAATGATCCAGATCAATGTAACAAGGATCCAGTAAGCTCAAACGTTCATGAGACAAAGATCAGTCTACCACCAGTGCGTGGCTTACAACAATGCTAAGGACTGTCTCATTGAATGCTTTCTACAACTTCACTCACACCTCTCAGTGCTTTTAAAGGGAACTGAATTCGTAAGGGGATACAAACGTGCTTTTGCAACACTCTTTGGCCAAGATGTTCAGAATTTCACGGACACAATGATTCTTAACTTANTAGCGGTTAGTAATAGCGGTTAAGTACAAGTAGTGGAGCGAGCATTACGCTGTACGTTTGTACTGTGTTAGCGGTTTCCTTCCAGCGGTTTACTTTTCAGCGGTTAAGTTATTAGCGGTTACTATCGGTCAGCGGTTTAAGTATCAGCGGTTAAGTTCAGTGGTTACTGTACCAGTGGTTACTTTGTTCGCGGTTACTTCTAACAGCGGTTAATTCTCAGCGGTTAACCATTGTAGCGGTTAAGTGCTAGTGGTTTAGTATTGGAGGTTATTTTGGTCACTACTGATTACTATATCAATGAGTAATCTAAATATGACAAACCTGTCAGAGAATTCTATTCCTGAGATTCTCAAACTGTATGATATGGTCGATGAACACAAGAAACCCAACTCATTACAAATGACAAATGATCCAGATCAATGTGACAAGGATCCAGTAAGCTCAAACGTTCATGAGACAAAGATCAGTCTACCACCAGTGGCTTACAACAATGCTAAGGACTGTCTCATTGAATGCTTTCTACAACTTCACTCACACCTCTCAGTGCTTTTAAAGGGAACTGAATTCGTAAGGGGATACAAACGTGCCTTTGCAACACTCTTTGGCCAAGATGTTCAGAATTTCACGGACACAATGATTCTTAACTTAGATCAGTTACACCAACAACTTGACCAAGGAATACCTTCCAAAACTGGTTCCCTGGCAGCTCTTAGTGTACTTAACAAGCAATTCAAAATGTTCTTTGATTCTAAACTCAATCTTCAGTACGATCATTATAGTGAGATGACTAGAAGCTGTTTTGATAAACACACGAAAATTGAGGTTGACACGTTCAGAAGCACACTCATCCAGCTCATGGATAACATTAGAACATTCATTGTGGAAAGAGCACAACTTAGCCACTTGGATAATGAAACAGTGAAGGAAACCCTGGTACAGTCATATGATGATGTTGATGATTCGGGTAATACTTTGAATGATGGGTTAAGTGTTAAGGTGAATGAAGAATCAGCAAATGATATGATTGACAATATCACCAGTTCAGTGACACCAATGAGCAATGCTGATTTTAGATGTATCAATGACCAAAGGTCAAGTGCGGAGGTACCCTCGATTATTCAACATGTTGTGCTCACTAATGAACGGGAGCATTCTGATCAAATCAAACTCGCTTATGACTCAAATTTACTGGAAAAGACTGATAGCAATATCAAGTCTAACTCAATAAATATGAGACATAAAAGAGGAGATGGTGATCATGATGCTGTACGTGATAAAATATTAAGTTCTACGTCAACAGCTGATGTTTTTAAATCAAAAGATATGGTTGATAAAGAAACTTTTAATGAACTCTTAAAAAGGTTTTTGCAACTTGAAAAACACTGCATTTCTCTCGAAATTGCAATGCAGCAAAAGGAAGAAAGTCTTCAGTATAATCAACCATGCACAAATCTGGAACTTCCTGATATTCTTGAATACTTTATGATTAACTTAATGATTTGAAAACTCAGACTGGAAACCAAGAACTTAATAATAAAAAATCTGAAAAGCCGTATCAATGATCTTGAGTGATATGTGTAATGATGTAATGCTAAACTTGTCAACTATGAGATTGGTTACTATTGTTTTGAGTCCAAAAATGGCTAAATCACTGTTGGATAATGAATCTTTGAGACTATTAAATGTGTAATCTGAATGACTCCTTAAAAGAAAAGTACTAAGAGTGATGTTCAAACAAACTATTGTCTAATTAAATATGATAAGTTCAAAGCACAACTTCAGGAAGTGCCACTGTCACATTATTATCATGGAGCCTGGAGTATCCACAGTGGATAATGGGAAACACTAAGTATACACAAAAATCCCATCAGTCTTGGGGAAACCAGTTTTACAAAGTAAACGAATCCATCAAGTTACTTAGGCAAACTATGGCATTTAGTCTGAAAGACAAAGTTTCCAAAAAACCCTGTTTTGCCTTCCCAAGTTGATGAGAAAAACTTGTGGTATTTTCTGCCTGTAAAGCAAATTGATTCTCTTTCGCATGCAACTAGCTCCCTTTAAGGATCAGTACTGAATCAGTCGGTAAGCCATCCACATTAATTTGTGTCTCGTATGTCTGTATAAGTACATAGATTAAAAAGCTAGAAAAGAGCTTCAACTGCATAAGGGAGAATCCTAGGATCACCCAACCTCTTGCTTCAGTAAAGATTTCTACTAAGTCTCAACAAGCTAACCCTTAGGATGAATAGCTTGTCATCTTCTATGCATAAGAAGCTTTAAGATTCTAGACCTTGTCTAAAGTGATTCCTACCGGGTAGAACTTTTAATACACCAATGGGCTTAAGTGGGATACCAAACCAGTTAAGGAATTAACTAATGTCAATCCCATGGATCAGCCGAAAAACCTCTAAGATTTGGAATGCTTATTGTCACTAACCCTTATGCATGCTGTCAAGTTTGTAATAATGCAGGTGTCTCATCTCAAGTGATATTTTTTCACCCATACCACAAAGAGGCACAATGATGAGACGAAAAATGTTACGTTTTTTGTGGAATTTTATAAGTTCCTACTGATGGAGTCTGTGACAAGGTTCCACGGATGTTACTGCTGACTATTGATGGTTTCGCTTGATGACATGTTCTGGCGGAAGATGTTTACGATATAGGTGACTCGTTATTTATTATTAGTTGTTAGATATGCATGAGCTTTTTAGTTAGTGATATAGTGATATGCTTATCTTCTTATTTTATTATTTCATTAGGGTTCCTTGTGTATAAAAAGAACAATGGCTTTATTACTTTATTCGACGCTTCCACCAAAACAAAAACACCTTTTAGTGTGCTGTAACATAGGATCCATAGGAGGATCATTTTATTATTAGAGGCAAAACTTGATTATAACTTGATTGTGTTCTTATTATTCCGCTGTGCATGATCAATCATGTTATCCTGATCGAGCCAAACGATTTTCTACAGTGTTACATCTTCAGCAGAATCTGATGTTTCAGCAGATTCCTTCAGCATAACCATCAGTAGGAATTCTCACTTAGCAGAATGTCCAACACTTTAAACCACAATCCTCCCCTAAACTGATACTTTCCTGAAAATATGCAAGTTTCTTATTTAAGCTTGAATAAACACCAAGGAGATGCTTTCAAACACTCTATCTTCTTTCCTGTCTCTTTAGTCTTTGCTGCTCAATTCTGTTAATCAGACTTGAAGATCAGGAGTCACTTCTGAACATCTAAGCTTAGCTTCAATCATGGCTTTAGAATCTTCCAGTCTTCAAAGGATAATCTTCTCCACAAACATAAAGACATCAGCTCCATCTTGAGTAGATACATGATACATTAATGATTGCTAATCTTCCAAATTGTATCTTGCTTATCTGCTACAAATCTCCAATGTCTTTCACTAGGATCTGGATATACATTCTTTGAAAACATACCCATAACTCCATGCCTTCAATTCTTTGGATCTGCATGAGCCATTCTTAGAATTACCAAACTCCATAATTATGCAGATCGATCTATCAAAGACCTAACAAGATCTTCAAATCTCCTGTACATTTTCCACTTCACCTCAAATCTGATATTCTCCAAAGCTGCACTTAAAATTCATCTTCATTAACTTTCCCAATCTACAATTGTTGTAGCTTGGGCAGTTTCATAACACATCTCTTTGTTCAATCAAAAACCTGTTTCAGCAACTTTTGGATGTAGTTCATCTACCTGTTCAGTCAATCCAGCAGAGCTAGTCTCATCTTTTGAATTTCTTTAAGCTCTTTCGTATACAAGCAGCCATGTGCTCATCATGACTCTTTTCCAATCTTCCTCTTCCTTAGAACCCATTGGTATAACTTTTATTCATTTTGTACCCAGGAATAATAATGCAGTCTAATAGCCATCATTTGCCATCCCTTTGAATTGATGCATTTTCCATCCACACTGAGCACAAAGTAAAGTTTCATTTGTTTGATGAGTTGTGCTCTGTTAGGCTTTCTTTTCCTCTTCTTTTGCTTACCTTGATAATTACAACCATAACTCAGAAGCTTCAACATGATCTTCCTAAGAACTCATTGCAACTGTGTAGTCTTTTTGCTCTGGACTTCAAGTAACATCTGCAGTCAATTCAATAGCTTTCCTATGCACCTCAGGATTTTTTTAATCAAATACTCAACTTCATTGGTGTAAGCACATAATCCATCATCACTTGTATCTTTGATTCACCCTGTCCATCTTTCTCCTATGACTTCAAGCTCAAGTACCTCAATGTTCAGCTAACAATCTCAGCCTGTTCAATCTACACCAGCTTCATCTGAATCACCCATAGGCAAGCTCCATAGCTAAAGCTCTTCAGCTCAATTAATTATTCCTTAGGCCAAAATCCTGAGGTAATTTTCTTTATCTCTCATCATCCTTGGACGTCAGAGGACATCTTTTCTACAATCTTCTGGTTTTCCTTTATCAGTACTGAAATAACAGGTTTTACACTTTGGACTTATTTGTGTAGGCTCTCTAATTGATACACCTTTTGTGGGCAATTTGTGATACATGAATTGGTCTGGGATAGAGATATTGGTTGATTATAGTGCACATGGGTTTGAAAGTGGCGAGATGTAAGTTCAATTGGGAAAATTTCTCTTGAAGCATCAACAAGTCTCAGCAAGCAGATTTATCACCTGATCTGATCCAGCAGGTAGAGTTCTCACGCGTAGACTCTTGCAGCGGGGGTTGCAGTTCCTTACTTGTATAACCTTATCCAAGAACTGCTTCGGATGATCATTCTTTATCCCACTACCACATACAATTACATTTCTCCACTGTCATCATCTCCTTTAGCCTCCCCTGAGGCCAAAAATTACCCTCAACAATCCCTGCATCAAGGACTAGCTCCAAACACTAGCAGCAGACTCTTTCACAGCCAGTGTCCACAGTATTGCAATTTCCATAGCAGCAGTCTTTAAAGCAAGCAGAGTTACTTTACCAACAATCATCACAACAACGTTGAGCATTCAACAATTTTTGATTCCCCCAATTCCTCCCCTGAAACTTGCTTTCCTCCCCTGTTGGAAGATTCCCTTCCCAAATAGCAGCAGTGTTGGTAGAAGAAAATTGATTTCTGCAAATCCTCCATTTGTTGCTTCAACAGTGTTGATCAATCCCTTGAGAGCTGTGAGTGCCTCAAAGCAGTAACCTTGAATTCCAAGTTGTGACACTTAGTTTTCCAAGGTGTTACAAAGTATCCCTCAATTCCTTTATTTGTTGCATACTAGTCTCATCACTCGACTGTATTACATGGTCCGAGAGGTGAATCATTGACATTGACATTTTGTAACATTGGGGTTAGCATCAATTCAATAGTTTCAATCCATGTCATCCTCACTCGGGATGTTGGAACATTCCCTGAGAGGTGAGTCTTGGGACAATAAACCCCTGTATCAAACCCTAGTTTTATCAACTGAAGCCCCCCCTATTTATTTTCCAGGGTGGCCTTAGAATCCATCACCTGTGTTTGGATCATGAGAATCATCACATAGATGTTGCCCTTGGATTGGGTTTACTTATAGTATAACACTTCCTGCTCTGCTTGCTAAGTATAGCAGGTAGTTTAATCTCTCTCTTT